>ARYC01012084.1:0-12023 GCA_000711775.1 Oxytricha trifallax | reverse complement strand
ACTCAAATAAATTATTTTGTACTTTTTATAAATAAATATTTATATAAAAGTATTATTATTTTAACAAATGGAATAATAGATAGCATTATAAATGAGATCCCATGTTATATATAAAAAATACTTTAATTAGTTGAAAAAGGTTAGTTCCATTTAATTCTTGGGAAGAAATATTTAAAATCCTCAAATTTATTGTGAAAGTAACCTATTAAGAAAATTAAGGTACCAAAATTGAAAATGCGGTATCAAAGTTGAAAATACCGATTCAAAATACTTTGAAAGGACAAAATCAATTTTGATAGTGTTAATACAATTATGGTAGTCTTAAATAAATTCTGTTTATATAAAACAATAATTCTTGGAAATGATAACGTCCGATTTGACTTTTCGTTAATGAACCTGATTTTTGTCATTTTATAAAGAAGCCTAGATTTAAATTCATTGAATTTTGATTAAAAAGCTTTTGCTAAATCAATTGTGCTTTAATTTAGTTTGTTATAGTAGAACGAATCTTATAAGTGTAGAAAGCTATTGCATAAGAAATTTGTGCTTTTAAAAAGATTATAAGAATATAGTAACATTAATTAAGTACTTTGAATATGTTCAAGTTCAATTCATGAAATTCTGATTTGAAAATCTTTAAACCCTATGTTTAACATACTTCCTAATCTATACCTACAACAAAACTTCAAATGCCCATAACTTTGCGCTTTTTGAAGATATGATAAAACGAATTTCATATTCGTGCTGAGTGAGGTTTAAATAACTAGAATCGATATTTTCAGGTGCTCTTAGGAAAAATAAGTTAGATGCTGCATTTTGGCGGGGAAGGGTACGGCCCTGGAAAGATTTTGAATAAGTCATAACATTGACATATTTACCCCCACTTTAACTTTAGAAAATGACTTAATAATTAGTGTTCCGGTGTTTCACTCTTGTTCAGGAGCCCAAATTTAGTGGACTTGCTTGATTCCAGGTCATACCATGAACTTCAGTGTCTCTTTCCAAAAACACTTTAATCCTTAAAATCAGCCTCCTTAAGTTACGATCATGTCATCCTATTTATAATTAAAATGGCTGTATCTCCGAGAGTTCTTAAGATAAATCTATTCTGATTCGATATTCATGCTCAGCGAGGTCTAAATATCCAGATAACTATAATGCAGTGGCTATTCTTACTTCTAACAAGCAATCAATAATGGGATTGTTGTCAACTCAAATAAATTATTTTGTACTTTTTATAAATAAATATTTATATAAAAGTATTATTATTTTAACAAATGGAATAATAGATAGCATTATAAATGAGATCCCATGTTATATATAAAAAATACTTTAATTAGTTGAAAAAGGTTAGTTCCATTTAATTCTTGGGAAGAAATATTTAAAATCCTCAAATTTATTGTGAAAGTAACCTATTAAGAAAATTAAGGTACCAAAATTGAAAATGCGGTATCAAAGTTGAAAATACCGATTCAAAATACTTTGAAAGGACAAAATCAATTTTGATAGTGTTAATAC
The DNA here is from genome assembly GCA_000711775.1 of Oxytricha trifallax. Lineage (NCBI taxonomy): Eukaryota > Ciliophora > Spirotrichea > Sporadotrichida > Oxytrichidae > Oxytricha > Oxytricha trifallax. Next base: position 10,505 of record ARYC01012084.1, on the reverse strand, counting down.
AATTATGGTAGTCTTAAATAAATTCTGTTTATATAAAACAATAATTCTTGGAAATGATAACGTCCGATTTGACTTTTCGTTAATGAACCTGATTTTTGTCATTTTATAAAGAAGCCTAGATTTAAATTCATTGAATTTTGATTAAAAAGCTTTTGCTAAATCAATTGTGCTTTAATTTAGTTTGTTATAGTAGAACGACTCTATAAGTGCAGCGGATAAGCTATTGCATAAGAAATTGTGCTTTAATTTAGTTTGTTATAGTAGAACGAAGCTTATAAGTGTAGAAAGATATTGCATAAGAAATTTGTGCTTTTATAAAGATTATAAGAATATAGTAACATTAATTAAGTACTTTGAATATGTTCAAGTTCAATTAATTCTGATTTGAAAATCTTTAAACCCTATGTTTAACATACTTCCTAATCTATACCTACAACAAAACTTCAAATGCCCATAACTTTGCGCTTTTTGAAGATATGATAAAACGAATTTCATATTCGTGCTGAGCGAGGTTTAAATAACTAGAATCGATATTTTCAGGTGCTCTTAGGAAAAATAAATTAGAAGCTGCATTTTGGCGGGGAAGGGTACGGCCCTTGAAAGATTTTGAATAAGTCATAACATTGACACATTGACCCCACTTTAACTTTAGAAAATGACTTATAATTAGTGTTCAGGTGTTTCACTCTTGTTCAGGAGCCCAAATTTAGTGGACTTGCTTGATTCCAGGTCATACCATGAACTTCAGTGTCTCTTTCCAAAAGCCCTTTAATCCTTAAAATAAGCCTCCTTAAGTTACGATCATGTCATCCTATTTATAATTAAAATGGCTGTATCTCCGAGAGTTCTAAAGATAAATCGATTCTGATTCGATATTCGTTCTCAGCGAGGTCTAAATATCCAGATAAATATAATGCAAGGGCTATTTTTACTTCTAACAAGCAATCATTAATGGGATTGTTGTCAACTCAAATAAATTATTTTGTACTTTTGTAAAAAATAAATATTTATATAAAAGTATTATTATTATTATACACAGATGGAATAATTAAATAGCAGTCTATAAATTAGATCCCATGCTATATAAAAACAAAAATACTTTAATTAATGAATATGCTTAGTTCATTTCATTTCATGGTAAGGAATATTTATGATTTTCAAATTTATGGTGAGAAAGTAACCTTATAAGAAAATGAAGTGCCAGTTGGAAATGCTGTTTCAGAATTCAAAATGGCTTATCATAATATTCTGAAAGGGCAAATTCAATTTTGACAACATGATTAAAAATGGTAGTCTTAAAATCAATTCTGTTTATATATTAAACAATAGCGCTTGGAAACCATAACGATTTGACTTTTCGTTAATGACCGGGACTTTTGTTATTTTATAAAGAAGCCTAGATTTAAATTCATTAATGTTGCTTAAAAAGCAATTGCTTAAGAAATTTGTGCTTTAATTTAGTTTGTTATAGTAGAACGAAGCTTATAAGTGTAGAAAGATATTGCATAAGAAATTTGTGCTTTTATAAAGATTATAAGAATATAGTAACATTAATTAAGTACTTTGAATATGTTCAAGTTCAATTAATTCTGATTTGAAAATCTTTAAACCCTATGTTTAACATACTTCCTAATCTATACCTACAACAAAACTTCAAATGCCCATAACTTTGCGCTTTTGAAGATATGATAAAACGAATTTCATATTCGTGCTGAGCGAGGTTTAAATAACTAGAATCGATATTTTCAGGTGCTCTTAGGGAAAATAAATTAGAAGCTGCATTTTGGCGGGGAAGGGTACGGCCCTGGAAAGATTTTGAATAAGTCATAACATTGACATATTGACCCCACTTTAACTTTAGAAAATGACTTAATAATTAGTGTTCCGGTGTTTCACTCATGTTCAGGAGCCCAAATTTAGTGGACTTGCTTGATTCCAGGTCATACCATGAACTTCAGTGTCTCTTTCCAAACACCCTTTAATCCTTAAAATCAGCCTCCTTAAGTTACGATCATGTCATCCTATTTATAATTAAAATGGCTGTATCTCCGAGAGTTCTTAAGATAAATCGATTCTGATTCGATATTCGTTCTCAGCGAGGTCTAAATATCCAGATAAATATAATGCGGGGGCTATTTTACTTCTAACAAGCAATCATTAATGGGATTGTTGTCAACTCAAATAAATTATTTTGTACTTTTGTAAAAAATAAATATTTATATATAATTATTATTATTATTAACGAGATGAATAATGAAGAGCAGTTTATTAATGAGATCCCATGTTTTATAAAAACAAGAATGCTTTAAAAATTAATGAATATGCTTAGTTCCATTTCATTTCATGGTAAGGAATAATTATAATCTTCAAATTTATGATGAAAGTAACCTAATAAAATAATAAAGTACCAAAATTTAAAATGCTGTACTAAAGTTGAAAATCGAAAATCAAAATAGCTTGAAAGGACTAATTCAATTTTGATAATCTTTATACGATTATGGTAGTCTTAAAATAAATTCTGTTTATATTAAACAATAGCGCTTGGAAACCATAACGATTTGACTTTTCGTTAATGACCGGGACTTTTGTTATTTTATAAAGAAGCCTAGATTTAAATTCATTAATGTTGCTTAAAAAGCAATTGCTTAAGAAATTTGTGCTTTAATTTAGTTTGTTATAGTACGAACGAACTTATAGTGCAGAAAAGCTATTGATAAAGAATTTGTGCTTTATTTAGTTTGTTATAGTAGAACGAAGCTTATAAGTGTAGAAAGATATTGCATAAGAAATTTGTGCTTTTATAAAGATTATAAGAATATAGTAACATTAATTAAGTACTTTGAATATGTTCAAGTTCAATTAATTCTGATTTGAAAATCTTTAAACCCTATGTTTAACATACTTCCTAATCTATACCTACAACAAAACTTCAAATGCCCATAACTTTGCGCTTTTTGAAGATATGATAAAACGAATTTCATATTCGTGCTGAGCGAGGTTTAAATAACTAGAATCGATATTTTCAGGTGCTCTTAGGAAAAATAAATTAGAAGCTGCATTTTGGCGGGGAAGGGTACTGCCCTGGAAAGATTTTGAATAAGTCATAACATTGACACATTGACCCCACTTTAACTTTAGAAAATGACTTAATAATTAGTGTTCCGGTCTTTCACTCTTGTTCAGGAGCCCAAATTTAGTGGACTTGCTTGATTCCAGGTCATACCATGAACTTCAGAGTCTCTTTCCAAAAACCCTTTAATCCTTAAAATCAGCCTCCTTAAGTTACGATCATGTCATCCTATTTATAATTAAAATGGCTGTATCTCCGAGAGTTCTTAAGATAAATCTATTCTGATTCGATATTCATGCTCAGCGAGGTCTAAATATCCAGATAACTATAATGCAGTGGCTATTCTTACTTCTAACAAGCAATCAATAATGGGATTGTTGTCAACTCAAATAAATTATTTTGTACTTTTGTAAAAAATAAATATTTATATAAAAGTATTATTATTATTATAACAGATGGAATAATAAAAAGGAGTCTATAAATTAGATCCCATGCTATATAAAAAGAAAAATACTTTAATTAATGAATATGCTCTTCAGTCATTTCATTTCATGGTAAGGAATATTTATAATTTTCAAATTTATGGTGAGAAAGTAACCTTATAAGAAAATGAAGTGCCAAAGTTGGAAATGCTGTTTCAGAATTCAAAATGGCTTATCATAATATTCTGAAAGGGCAAATTCAATTTTGACAACATGATTAAAAATGGTAGTCTTAAAATCAATTCTGTTTATATATTAAACAATAGCGCTTGGAAACCATAACGATTTGACTTTTCGTTAATGACCGGGACTTTTGTTATTTTATAAAGAAGCCTAGATTTAAATTCATTAATGTTGCTTAAAAAGCAATTGCTTAAGAAATTTGTGCTTTAATTTAGTTTGTTATAGAGAACGAAGCTTTATAAGTGCCCAGAAAGCTATGCATAAGAATTTGCTTAATTTTATAGTTGTTATAGTAGAACGAAGCTTATAAGTGTAGAAAGATATTGCATAAGAAATTTGTGCTTTTATAAAGATTATAAGAATATAGTAACATTAATTAAGTACTTTGAATATGTTCAAGTTCAATTAATTCTGATTTGAAAATCTTTAAACCCTATGTTTAACATACTTCCTAATCTATACCTACAACAAAACTTCAAATGCCCATAACTTTGCGCTTTTGAAGCATAGATAAAACGAATATTCATATCACGGTTCCTACTGCCCGGAGCCATATCAATTGTGCTGCTGAGCGAGGTTTAAATAACTAGAATCGATATTTTCAGGTGCTCTTAGGAAAAATAAATTAGAAGCTGCATTTTGGCGGGGAAGGGTACTGCCCTGGAAAGATTTTGAATAAGTCATAACATTGACATATTGACCCCACTTTAACTTTAGAAAATGACTTAATAATTAGTGTTCCGGTGTTTCACTCATGTTCAGGAGCCCAAATTTAGTGGACTTGCTTGATTCCAGGTCATACCATGAACTTCAGTGTCTCTTTCCAAACACCCTTTAATCCTTAAAATCAGCCTCCTTAAGTTACGATCATGTCATCCTATTTATAATTAAAATGGCTGTATCTCCGAGAGTTCTTAAGATAAATCGATTCTGATTCGATATTCGTTCTCAGCGAGGTCTAAATATCCAGATAAATATAATGCGGGGGCTATTTTACTTCTAACAAGCAATCATTAATGGGATTGTTGTCAACTCAAATAAATTATTTTGTACTTTTGTAAAAAATAAATATTTATATATAATTATTATTATTATTATAACAGATGGAATAATAAATAGCAGTCTATAAATTAGATCCCATGCTATATAAAAACAAAAATACTTTAATTAATGAATATGCTTAGTTCATTTCATTTCATGGTAAGGAATATTTATGATTTTCAAATTTATGGTGAGAAAGTAACCTTATAAGAAAATGAAGTGCCAAAGTTGGAAATGCTGTTTCAGAATTCAAAATGGCTTATCATAATATTCTGAAAGGGCAAATTCAATTTTGACAACATGATTAAAAATGGTAGTCTTAAAATCAATTCTGTTTATATATTAAACAATAGCGCTTGGAAACCATAACGATTTGACTTTTCGTTAATGACCGGGACTTTTGTTATTTTATAAAGAAGCCTAGATTTAAATTCATTAATGTTGCTTAAAAAGCAATTGCTTAAGAAATTTGTGCTTTAATTTAGTTTGTTATAGTTTAGAACGACCAAGCTTATAAGTGCAGAAAAGCATTGCACTAAGAAATTTGTGCTTTAATTTAGTTTGTTATAGTAGAACGAAGCTTATAAGTGTAGAAAGATATTGCATAAGAAATTTGTGCTTTTATAAAGATTATAAGAATATAGTAACATTAATTAAGTACTTTGAATATGTTCAAGTTCAATTAATTCTGATTTGAAAATCTTTAAACCCTATGTTTAACATACTTCCTAATCTATACCTACAACAAAACTTCAAATGCCCATAACTTTGCGCTTTTTGAAGATATGATAAAACGAATTTCATATTCGTGCTGAGCGAGGTTTAAATAACTAGAATCGATATTTTCAGGTGCTCTTAGGGAAAATAAATTAGAAGCTGCATTTTGGCGGGGAAGGGTACGGCCCTGGAAAGATTTTGAATAAGTCATAACATTGACATATTGACCCCACTTTAACTTTAGAAAATGACTTAATAATTAGTGTTCCGTGTTTCACTCTTGTTCAGGAGCCCAAATTTAGTGGACTTGCTTGATTCCAGGTCATACCATGAACTTCAGTGTCTCTTTCCAAAAGCCCTTTAATCCTTAAAATAAGCCTCCTTAAGTTACGATCATGTCATCCTATTTATAATTAAAATGGCTGTATCTCCGAGAGTTCTAAAGATAAATCGATTCTGATTCGATATTCGTTCTCAGCGAGGTCTAAATATCCAGATAAATATAATGCAAGGGCTATTTTTACTTCTAACAAGCAATCATTAATGGGATTGTTGTCAACTCAAATAAATTATTTTGTACTTTTGTAAAAAATAAATATTTATATATTATTATTATTATTATTATAACAGATGGAATAATAAAAAGGAGTCTATAAATTAGATCCCATGCTATATAAAAAGAAAAATACTTTAATTAATGAATATGCTTAGTTCATTTCATTTCATGGTAAGGAATATTTATAATTTTCAAATTTATGGTGAGAAAGTAACCTTATAAGAAAATGAAGTGCCAAAGTTGGAAATGCTGTTTCAGAATTCAAAATGGCTTATCATAATATTCTGAAAGGGCAAATTCAATTTTGACAACATGATTAAAAATGGTAGTCTTAAAATCAATTCTGTTTATATATTAAACAATAGCGCTTGGAAACCATAACGATTTGACTTTTCGTTAATGACCGGGACTTTTGTTATTTTATAAAGAAGCCTAGATTTAAATTCATTAATGTTGCTTAAAAAGCAATTGCTTAAGAAATTTGTGCTTTAATTTAGTTTGTTATAGTAGAACGAAGCTTATAAGTGCCCAATGAAAGCTTATTGCCATAAGAAATTATGATGCTTTAATTTAGTTTGTTATAGTAGAACGAAGCTTATAAGTGTAGAAAGATATTGCATAAGAAATTTGTGCTTTTATAAAGATTATAAGAATATAGTAACATTAATTAAGTACTTTGAATATGTTCAAGTTCAATTAATTCTGATTTGAAAATCTTTAAACCCTATGTTTAACATACTTCCTAATCTATACCTACAACAAAACTTCAAATGCCCATAACTTTGCGCTTTTTGAAGATATGATAAAACGAATTTCATATTCGTGCTGAGCGAGGTTTAAATAACTAGAATCGATATTTTCAGGTGCTCTTAGGGAAAATAAATTAGAAGCTGCATTTTGGCGGGGAAGGGTACGGCCCTGGAAAGATTTTGAATAAGTCATAACATTGACACATTGACCCCACTTTAACTTTAGAAAATGACTTAATAATTAGTGTTCCGGTCTTTCACTCTTGTTCAGGAGCCCAAATTTAGTGGACTTGCTTGATTCCAGGTCATACCATGAACTTCAGTGTCTCTTTCCAAAAACACTTTAATCCTTAAAATCAGCCTCCTTAAGTTACGATCATGTCATCCTATTTATAATTAAAATGGCTGTATCTCCGAGAGTTCTTAAGATAAATCGATTCTGATTCGATATTCGTGCTCAGCGAGGTCTAAATAACCAAATAAATATAATGCAGCTATTTTTACTTCATAAGCAATCATTAATAGGATTATTTTTAGGCTCAAATAAATTATTTTGTACTTTTTTAAAAATAAATATTTATATAAAAGTATTATTATTTTAACAGATGTAATAATAAATAGTAGTTTATAGATTAGATACCATGTTATATAAAAACAAAAATCCTTTAATTAATGAATTTACTTAGTTCAATTCATTTCATAGTAATAAGAATATTTATTATCTTCAAATTTATGGTGAGAAAGTAACCTAATAAGAAAATGAAGTACCAAAATTGAAATGTACCAAAGTTGAAAATACTGAATCAAAATAGTTTGAAAGGACTAAACAATTTTGATAGTCTTAATACGATTATGGTAGTCTAAAAATCAATTCTGTTTATATTAAACAATAACGCTTGGAAATGATAACGTTTTGACTCTTCTTTCATGAACCTGATTTTTGTTATTTTATAAAGAAGACTAAATTTTAATTCATTGAATGTTGCTAAGAAGCAATTGCTAAAGAAATTGTGTTTTAATGAAGTTTGTAAGAGTAGAACGAAGCTTATAAAAGTAGAACGAAGCTTATAAGTGTAGAAAGCTATTGCATAAGAAATTTGTGCTTTTATAAAGATTATAAGAGTATAGTAATCTTAATTAAGTACTTTGAATATGTTCAAGTTCAATTCATGAAATCTTATAATCCTCCCCCCTTGATTTGAAAATCTTAAAACCCTATGTTTTACATTCTTCCTAATCTATACCTACTACAAAACTTTAAATGCCTATAACTTTGCGCTTTTGAAGATATGAAAAAACGCATTTCATATTAATGCTCAGCGAGGTTTAAATAATTAGAATCGATATTTTCAGATGTTTTTAGGAAAAATAAATTAGATGATGCATTTTTGAGGGGAAGGGTTCAGCCCTGGAATGATTATGAAAAAGTCAAAACATTGACATATTGACCCCACTATAACTTTAGAAAATAAATATATAATAGGTGTTCCGGTGACACACTCTTTTTCAGGAGCAATAATTTAGTGGATTTGCTTGATTCCAGGTCATACCATGAACTTCAGTGTCTCTTTCCAAACACCCTTTAATCCTTAAAATCAGCCTCCTTAAGTTACGATCATGTCATCCTATTTATAATTAAAATGGCTGTATCTCCGAGAGTTCTTAAGATAAATCGATTCTGATTCGATATTCGTTCTCAGCGAGGTCTAAATATCCAGATAAATATAATGCGGGGGCTATTTTACTTCTAACAAGCAATCATTAATGGGATTGTTGTCAACTCAAATAAATTATTTTGTACTTTTGTAAAAAATAAATATTTATATATAATTATTATTATTATAAACAGACTGGAAAAAAATTATCGCGGTCTATAAATTAGATCCAATCGCCTATATAAAAACAAAAACACTTTAATTAATGAATATGCTTAGTTCATTTCATTTCATGGTAAGGAATATTTATAATTTTCAAATTTATGGTGAGAAAGTAACCTTATAAGAAAATGAAGTGCCAAAGTTGGAAATGCTCTTTCAGAATTCAAAATGGCTTATCATAATATTCTGAAAGGGCAAATTCAATTTTGACAACATGATTAAAAATGGTAGTCTTAAAATCAATTCTGTTTATATATTAAACAATAGCGCTTGGAAACCATAACGATTTGACTTTTCGTTAATGACCGGGACTTTTGTTATTTTATAAAGAAGCCTAGATTTAAATTCATTAATGTTGCTTAAAAAGCAATTGCTTAAGAAATTTGTGCTTTAATTTAGTTTGTTATAGAGACCCGACACGGCATTATAAGTGCCAGAAAGCTATCGTGCCACTAAGAAATTCTGCTGCTTTAATTTAGTTTGTTATAGTAGAACGAAGCTTATAAGTGTAGAAAGATATTGCATAAGAAATTTGTGCTTTTATAAAGATTATAAGAATATAGTAACATTAATTAAGTACTTTGAATATGTTCAAGTTCAATTAATTCTGATTTGAAAATCTTTAAACCCTATGTTTAACATACTTCCTAATCTATACCTACAACAAAACTTCAAATGCCCATAACTTTGCGCTTTTTGAAGATATGATAAAACGAATTTCATATTCGTGCTGAGCGAGGTTTAAATAACTAGAATCGATATTTTCAGGTGCTCTTAGGGAAAATAAATTAGAAGCTGCATTTTGGCGGGGAAGGGTACGGCCCTGGAAAGATTTTGAATAAGTCATAACATTGACACATTGACCCCACTTTAACTTTAGAAAATGACTTAATAATTAGTGTTCAGGTGTTTCACTCTTGTTCAGGAGCCCAAATTTAGTGGACTTGCTTGATTCCAGGTCATACCATGAACTTCAGTGTCTCTTTCCAAAAGCCCTTTAATCCTTAAAATAAGCCTCCTTAAGTTACGATCATGTCATCCTATTTATAATTAAAATGGCTGTATCTCCGAGAGTTCTAAAGATAAATCGATTCTGATTCGATATTCGTGCTCAGCGAGGTCTAAATAACCAAATAAATATAATGCAGCTATTTTTACTTCATAAGCAATCATTAATAGGATTATTTTTAGGCTCAAATAAATTATTTTGTACTTTTTTAAAAATAAATATTTATATAAAAGTATTATTATTTTAACAGATGTAATAATAAATAGTAGTTTATAGATTAGATACCATGTTATATAAAAACAAAAATCCTTTAATTAATGAATTTACTTAGTTCAATTCATTTCATAGTAATAAGAATATTTATTATCTTCAAATTTATGGTGAGAAAGTAACCTAATAAGAAAATGAAGTACCAAAATTGAAATGTACCAAAGTTGAAAATACTGAATCAAAATAGTTTGAAAGGACTAAACAATTTTGATAGTCTTAATACGATTATGGTAGTCTAAAAATCAATTCTGTTTATATTAAACAATAACGCTTGGAAATGATAACGTTTTGACTCTTCTTTCATGAACCTGATTTTTGTTATTTTATAAAGAAGACTAAATTTTAATTCATTGAATGTTGCTAAGAAGCAATTGCTAAAGAAATTGTGTTTTAATGAAGTTTGTAAGAGTAGAACGAAGCTTATAAAAGTAGAACGAAGCTTATAAGTGTAGAAAGCTATTGCATAAGAAATTTGTGCTTTTATAAAGATTATAAGAGTATAGTAATCTTAATTAAGTACTTTGAATATGTTCAAGTTCAATTCATGAAAT
>ARYC01012083.1:0-10536 GCA_000711775.1 Oxytricha trifallax | reverse complement strand
TAATATATATATTTATATAAAAGTATGATTCTCAGGATACTTTTAATAGATTGATAGCTTGATTGAGGCAACAAAGCAAATTTCATTGAAAAAAATGACATTATCAATCATTTTTGGGATAAGATTGTCTAATAAACCGTATTTATATATCTATAACTTTAATGATTCCATATAATGAGCTTATGATATAAGAATTGCTTTTCATTGTCATTTTAGCTTCTTTATGGATGGAGTTCTCATAGATCTACTTCAAACTAGTGGAAAGGACGTTCTCGAACAAACAAGAACCAAAGTGTATCACAAAAAAACATTTTGTCAAGTTGAAATATGTAATCACAGGTTGTATAAGCGAGCTTATGAAAAACTACGAACTTTTTGTTATGAATATATAATAATTTGTCTTGGCATCTAACTACATCATTGTGTACTACTCATATGAGTTTAACTATTCAAATCGGTCTAAGTTTCTAAATAGGAAGAAACATATTCTTGGTGAATTTTGGTCATGGTCCATTATGAACTCAGACAGAGTCGTATTATTTAGAGTTATTATGAATAATTATTTAAGATTGACATGACTATCAAGTAACTGTAAAAAAATGTCATATTAAAGAAAGGCATATAATGGCAGCACTCCCTTGTCAACGATCTTTCTCATCCTGTGGTTATGCCTTAAAATTAAAATTACACAGATACATATTTAAATCTATTCTACAAAAGATGTGTTTATAAAACTTTTAGAAGTGAGTCATTCTAAACCCCTAAGTTTTGTAAGTGCTTTAAATTTAAGGGAATTCGATCAGGATTTAGGCTATTAATTAAATGAGAGACAAAAATATAAAAGCTTTTGTGGTCAATTTATGTAGATTTAGTTATAGACTACATCGTAAATGTGATAAAAAGATTGACTATAAGTCTATTTCACTACTCTTAAAGCGAATTAGATCAATTGTTTGATCTTAATACCTGATAGATGTTTTATTAAAACAATAATATAATTTAATTCTTAGCTTAAGAAAAAGTTAAAGTTCTTATAGAAGTATATTATTATCTTATCAATGATAAAAAAAACTTCAAATTTTTTGGACTTTCACTATCGAAAATAAGAGGCAATAATTTATCGCCAGTTCCAAAAGTTGAAAATAGGTGCATGATTTGTTGCTAACATAGAATAATTAGATTTTGTTTCTTAAAAAGGAATTTATCATATCAATAGAGTGATTGATTTCCCACTTCCAACAACAACAGCAACAACAATAATTATAAAACAACTACTACTATAATTTTTATATGATACAATACAAAGAGTTAATATATTTATTAGCCAAATTAGCATATTTTTATTGAATTGATTAAGTAAATCAACTATAAATATTTTTCTGTATATATATTGATTTTATTATATATTATTTATTTATATTTATAACCCGTTCCTCTAACCCTAGATCGTGAAGCTGGTCTTGCAGAAGCTTCCTCCACACATGTATTTCAACCACAAATCCACACACATACTTGAATTTATCACTTTCGAGGCCATGCTTTGTTAATTCCTGGATAACATGACATTAGGTAATGTATCATACAAAGAGTCCGTGGTAGACATAATATTTGGAAAAAATGTCACCACCCACTAATGAGATCATCTAGCACAGTATTGAAATGCGAGCCTTCATTCAGAAGTTACTTTCTCTACAGAAAGAACCTTTATGGATGAAACTGGTAACGATAAAATGATGGAAAAAGCTTTACGACAGCAAAAAACACTACTATATAGGTCAAACACGCTCAAGGTCAGTAAAGGTGGACCTCAGAGAAAGTTTATAGAATAAGACCACTAGTGCCATCAATAATTTTACCTCAAAAATAAAACAAATGAATAGAAGGAGACAATACCCTCAGCTTAGCCTGGCCGAGAATGTGGAGATTCTCTTCCTAGACATCCATCGTTGGATCACTGATCTTGCAAGCCTAATTACCATTCTGCTTCCTCGCTTCTAAATCTCAGACGAAATTGTTTGAGATGTTCCTTTAACTCCAAACGATGTTATGGCTACAGCAAAATTGGTTAATGTTATAAGTCATTGGTAAAGTTTGTGAATCCGATTTATGAAATAAAGATAAATTCCTCTGGGCTATAAGAAAGTGTATTTAAGATTTCAGTTGAATCACTCAACACGAAAATCTTAGTAATTTTTTATAGAATTAAAAAAACCCGAATTTGATGTATTAAATATGCATAACTCTCCAAGGTTATCTCTTTCTAAAAGAGTTACATTGATTGAATAATCTTTTTAGATTTGTCTTAATTACTTAGGATTTAAAAATTTTGAAAGACAAGATGGGATTTAGAGAAATCTTGAATATTTAATTAAACGATTGTTAGTAATCAAAACTTTATTAAATGAGTTATAATTATACTTTTATAATTAAATTAAATTAAATTAACTTAACTTTTTTGATATTGTTACTTTCATATTTTTATATACTAGGTTGTATTATAATAATTATAATTTTACCCAATAATACTTACTTTATTATAAAAGATTGTGAAAATAAGGATGATTGAAAAATGTAAATTTAATGAATTATGTCAATTACTATGCAAAATAATCAGCTGGATAATCTCTTAATCATGTGTGAGAATTCTTTGAATGAAATCTGACTGCCTCCCATAATTTGACTTGCTTAATAATGTCATTGACAGTTTCCCTTTAGACAGTCTTCCCATAGCCAAGAATTTCCTTGATTCCCTCAGATGAGATGAAGCCACTGCCGTCCCTTGTTGAACATTCTGAAGAATGCATGAAGCCTCTCGTTATTCAATTAGCTCCTTTCATTCATTGCAGCAACAACGAACTCAGAGTAATCGATAAATCCACTCTCTTCGATATCGACTGACTTGATCATCTCCTCAATGTCTGCTTTGTCCGTGATTTATCCATGCCCTCATTGTTATCTCCCAAGATCTCTTCAAGTGACAGTTTACCATCTCTATTCTTGTCGATGTCTAACGATGCAGTATCCCTTTTCATGCTTTCCATCAAGAATATCTTTGAATTTGAATCCCTGGCGTCTTACCTTGGTCATTCTTGGCAGCCAGTCTCGGTATTGGTCTTTCGGTATTCTTGAATTCCAGTATTGCAGTCGAAGTAAGGGGCGAATCTTCGAATGGGGGGCGGCCAGTGGCACCACTCAACTCAGCTGGAGCTATTTCACGACGGTGGAACTTCCGGCTCAGACATCTTCTCGGTAAGCCGAGATAATGAAGCATCACTGATTTCCAAAAGGCCATTGGGGTTTCCCAAAGCGATGGTTTCCACTTATAGTGCCGATGGTTTTGGATATGGAGAGAAGATCATTACTTTTAAACCATCAGATCTCTTTAGCTTCCTGCCCTTTTCGACTGGAGACTAAGAGCTTTTCTCTATGCTGTAGTGCAGGGTGCCTTGCAGATTCTCCTAATATCTAGTTAATTTCAATGAGGATGCAGTGCTTTTGCTATTAGGGAGGCTTAAAGATCCTAATGTATGTCACCATGCTGGCTGCACTCGTTGGCGTCTCAACCAATGGGGTTCCAACCCTATCTAGCACTTCAGAGTTCTTATACGACTTCTTCGCACTAATGGGAACTGGCTCAGATACCAAGAAAGTAGAAGTTGATCAATGCATAGGAAGCACTGAATATAAGACTATCTCTAACTATTGCTCTTTCAAACCCTGCGCATACACCAACAGTCTCAGCGCAAATGGAGTTGCTACATCATGCTCTTCTTACATACTATGCTCTGTGGAGTACCCATCATAGTCTATCGCTGCCTCACATCTGCCCAAAGAGTTCCCAGTATTGAAGATCTTGCTAGAGAGGATCACATGATTGTTGGACGATACAAAGCCATTGGTATGCTCTGGTTGCCTTGTGGTTTAGATCAATGTAATGGAGTGACAATCAAGGGAGAGTACTACTATGTGATGCCTTTGTTCCATCCTTAAACTGTTGCCTGCTGAAGACCCTCCTGTCCCACCATCATATGCAGTCGTAGCACTGGGCTGGCCATAGAGCAGACATGCCCTCCTCTTCACTAGGGATGTATAGGCTAAAACTTCTCAGTCGCCATTAGTGGCCGTTAGGAATAAAACTTAAGAATTATTAATTATATTAAAAGGCTTAAATACTCAGATTAAAAATTTGGTAGCTTATTGATTTGAGATGGAAGCCTATATATATATATAATAATAAGAGCCTAGTGTAAAAAATGAAAGGCTACCATATATTAATAATAATATACTTGAATTCAAATTTAAATTATGAGTTATCTAACTTTCAAATTCAAAATAAATTTACTGCTTAAATAATTTTAATTTGTTACTTTATATTTAAACTATAATATTATTATACATTAATGAATTGATTAAATTTTAATTTAAAATCCATTGTTTCTTTTGAGTTAAAAAATATCTATTCACATATTCTTTTTTAGTAAATATATTCAGTTATTAGTGAATTAAAAATATAATATATCATTCATCTTGATTATTTGATCATTCGCTGAAAAATGAAAGTAAATATTCTTATTCCTCTAACATAATTACTGGTAAGTTTAATTAATTTACTAGAATTACTTTTAATTTAATGAGAATCCGCCAAGACCAATACACTGCTGTACAGAGGGATTTATTCTAGGCTTGTAGAATCTCTAGCTCAACAAAGTAATATTTCATTTGTAATACCTATAAGTAGGAGTTGCCCGAGTACATCACGAACATAGCTTCTTAGGTCTTGTAGATTGTCAGGCACTGGCTCCGGCACGAGTTCCAGTCAACCCTGGTTCACCTGAGATTGGAGATTTTCTGAATCTACCTGTTCCAGTAAATAAGATAATGAGTCATCAAAAGTTGAGATTTTCTTGGAAATATTGATATCCAATTATCTCGGTTAAAGAATACTTGTCTGAGAAGGAGATTCTATATCAATATATATTTTTCTGAATTATTGCATGGTGCTATTGGCATTCTCCCATTCAAACTTTTACCTTTGCTATAGTTTGCAATACTGTATTTCAAAAAAATGCCTATACCTTTGCATTAAAATAAATATAATTACTTAAAATATTATAATTTAAAAACCAATAATACTTGTTATTTAACGATTTTGATGAATAATATATTAATTAAACTTTGATTTCAATCATAGAAAAATGGCATTAAAGTCCCTGTGCACTCTATTCTGAGAATGGGAAGTCAAACAACGCTAAGAAAATGGCCAAACTCATGCAATCAATTCACCAATCTATAGAGAAAGTAACCCTTATCAACCAAAACCATCACCATTTCGAGACGTTTCCAGAGCTGTCTATAATCAAGGAGGTCATAAATTCATTAGAGGCATTCGCAAATCATGAGGCTGAGGCAATTAATACCTGACATTTGTCGATGATACTCGGCTTGCACGCAGATCTTTAATATTTTATGCAGCATCTCTCCCACTCATTTAAGAAAAATTAACAACTTTTAAGAAGACTATCCCCAACTCAAAGGACCTCGAAATCTTTTAGATGCAGGACAAGCACAGTACTTTTCCATCCAAATGCAGTAATGTAGCGCCGCAGACATGAAGAAGCTCTTTAAGTAGCATATTAAATCACCAAGCCAATGGCGCGAGTAGATTAAAAGAAGACAGTACAAAAAAGAGCATCAGGAATCAGTGAGAACTATTCACGAAGAAATTGAGAAATGGTATCATTATTGAGTAAAGCGAGAAACTAGATGAATTAATCAAAATAGTTGGTATGTATATATTTTTTATTTTCACTATTTTCCATATTTCTTTTTGCTTTATTCTGAATTTCATTCTTTATTATTGCGTTCAAATGCAAATATTTATAAAATGAATATAATTAAGGCACTCTACCGTATAATAATTTAAATGTGTTTGAGAACCAAAATGTATCATAAAATTAATATAAGTACCGAGAAATATGTAATATTTATGAGTTATATAATTTATTTAAAATATGCTAATCTATCTTTAAATTGGCTTATACAAGGATGCATAAACCTTATAAATTTTCTATTATGGATGTGATATAAGAGATATAGTAATATAAAAGTGAATGACTAGAAAGTCAAGGTATAAACAATGATGATTCTTGGATATTCTCTCATGGTCAATGTTTAACATATTTATGTCAAAATTTAATTATTTTAGTGGAGGATAAAATTAACCGTAAAAGAAAGCGTATATAAATTGAAAATAATCATAACAAAGCTAACATAATATTCTTACTGTATATATTAATTAATGGTGCATCAAAGCTTTTATAGTTCTAGACAGATTCATAATTAAAAATGTCCCTTTGGACCTTTTATAATTTGATCATAACTCCTCCAGTTTAGGAACTCAGTCGGTTATAGCATATATAAATATCAATAAAAGAATAAAAGCCTAGGGAAGAAATGAAAATTACGTTAGAGGTCAGCCTCATCGATAATGCCATCAGTAGAATGACTATAGCAACAAAAGATTTTCCTTTAAACAAGGGATCTTTAATCCATTAGTAGACTATCTTGCCATCTAGATGTACGATTCTAATTGTTTTTCTTCAAAGATATTGCGCAGTTAGCTTCATTTTGAGTGGTGCTAAAATAAATAAAGTTTGAATTTCGACCGGGGTTTTGGTTCAATTGCATGAAAATTTCCATGATAGTTATGTTTATTAAAAATAAATAAAATTAAATTCTTTCTGTTGGATCTATAAGAGTATATAATACGAGAAAAATATTGCATTTTAATCTCAAATTTTTTTATCAAAATATATTGGTTATCTTTCAAGAATAGTCATTTATAATGACCTATTAAATCCTCTAAATATTGTAAATATAAAATATAATCTCAATAATATACTAGTTAAACAGAAATCAATCAAATTGATAAAATTATGTATTTTAAATGAAAATAGGGTCTATTAAGATCTAAATTTGCTTGAAAAGCTAGGTAATGCTCTGATTGCTTACTCTTGCCAAAGTCAATCACTCATTTGCTTAAATTGGAACTTGTTTATTATCTTTCTTATTTTACAGGGTTTATTTTTAGTGAAAATTAATGTTTTGCATCTTAGTTTCCTTTAAATTGATCCAGTGACACATCATTAAATTTTACCGATTATTTTAGCTACTTTTAAAATATACACAATCTTAAATGTTTAATGAAATTATTTTAGAATAAGACATAGTTGAAGAAAGTACATCATCATTGATTGAATATAGCTAGGAATCCCAATTTAGAGAACAATTTTGTAATTAAATATGTTGCTAATTTGTTTATGTAAGAAGCAGATTAATTCGAGTTAAAAGTAGTACTCTGATTATCTCCTGTAAGTAAATCAAATCTCACTTAAGAATATATTCTTTTAGCGATTCTTATTCATAGTTTTTATTAATCATTATTGTGAATGTTTGTGGACAGCAACCATATTCAAAAATTATTGTCAATAAATACCTTCATTTATCAGGTTTGTTGAATAATCTCAATAAATATGATTATTATTCTTTAAATTTATTAATATATATATGCAGCTTGAGCTTCACTAGATTTTTATAATTTTATTAATATAAAATATATAATTATTTTCAAAATTGATGAATTATTAATATTAAACTATAAAGTCCATTAAATAAACATGTGCTAGTGATTAATTACTTGATAATTATTGTTTAATATATAATTAATGTATCATTCAATCAATTTTTATTGAGAACTTATGCTGTTTTATGGTATATTTCAATCACAATGATTTATCTAAAAATAAGCATATGAATATTCTTGAAATCATGCAATATTTGTAAAATATAATACAGTTATTAATAAATGACATCGCCAATCAACTATTACATTATTACAATTTTCAATTTTTATATAACATAATAATAAGCTCATTACATACAATCAAATTTCTTAAATGACATGACACTTGCTCATTATATATTAATAAATTTTAATATAATTAATTCGTATTCATCTAATGAAATGATAATGCAATCATTTGTACAAGAATTTAACATTCTCTAAAGACATATAATTCAACTTATTATATAATAATAAGTTAAGTGGTGAAATGACGGAGGAATTCAATCTAATTTAATATAGCTAAAACTATTTAATTAATTAATGTTAAAATATGGAAATATTTTTTAAGTTTTTAAATGCAAATTTTACATGCTATCAAATTAAACAAATTATTAAGCAATAAAATAAAACCCCCCAATAGTAATAGTTGAGCTATTAGTAGTAGTGGTATGATCTACACTAAAGCAACGAAATTACAAAATGTTGAATCATTTATTATGAATCTTTTAACCTTAATAAAAATGTTTTCAAATCCATAGCAATACACAAATCTCAATTGGGAATCACAGTGTACTCGATATTCATTAAGAGAGCTATACTACCCCAAGCGGCCAGATATCCTAGATAAGAATATATTATATCGCAATCTTGAATTCCAAGATCTCATCCTCACAAAGTCATCTTTAATACAGACCCTGATTAATCTTATGAGCATTATTTAAATCGCCTAATGTGATCATGAGGCCTACGAGGAGTGGTAAGCATTATTCTTCAATGACCTTCACGCGTTACTATGCTTCAGAAGTGAACAAAACCTTGAATTGACTTGTTATTATGAGGAAATAAGTTGGTGAGAAACATATTGGTTGTTCTCTTGATGAATAGGAGCATTACCAGACTTTGGTAAACATCTTTGGATCCTATTACAGATGCCTCGTTACATCTAAGTATGTTAGATTTAAGCTTGTTAATTATATCCATTATATATGGATGAAGCATATCGAAAAAATCTAAAACTCGAATAAAGAGATTGGACTGCCATTCCTGCAAGTGTTTTATTAAAGTTTCTATTTAAAAACTATTGGCTTAGAGAAGACAACCAGTGAAATCAACACATTTCCGAAAAGGCTTCTCTAATGGAAAGATAGCTGATCAGCTCCAATCTCTAGATTATAAAAAAAATAAAATAAAATAATTGCAGCTTAAACTAAAATGGAATAAATTTCCAATAGTGGGTTAGCATAAACTATATTGCTCTTGTACAAATTCATTTTATATTAAATAAATTGTTAATTGTAGGATTCCTCTTGTCATACTTTCTAGCTCTACTGCTAGTCTCATTGCTTGTGGAAAATTACTTTAGGAGAATAGGAAGAGACCAAAACAGCTTAGATAGATAAAAATTTCAAGATTGTTTGAAAATTCCAAACTCCTTTCATCATGTTCAATCAAAACCCCAAAACCCCTTAGTGAGGTTTAAAAGTGCTTTGATTTGTAGGGTATAGTTGGGGTCTTATTGGGGTTAGTAAGAGAAATTAGCCAATTTGCAAAATGAGAAATAGAAATTAGCGAAATTTAGGGTCTATTTATGATGAGTAATATTTAGATTTACTGCTTAAGCTTAGGTATGGAACAAGTATTAATATAGACTAAGCCAAACCTGTACTAAAATTATGCAGCAATAGCAAAGTTATTACGCAAGAGTGCCTCAACTGTTAGGTATCACTGCTTGCTAGCTGTTTAGCATTTTAATTCTGGTTGTCGAACGCATCCTGCAAGAAAATAAAAGTTCTCCCAGGGTCATATTGACTTCCTCTGCGACTCTAAGACTTTGAAGTATTGGGCACACTTTCCATTAGACTAGCGAGCTGTGATGTTTCATCGCAGGTTTCCTGACATGCGCATCTCTCCTTAGACTATAGCCAATATTTATAGAAGAAATGGTATTACTTTCAAGACTGTCAACAGAGTGAAGAGAGTGATTGATTTTACAGTAACATTTTATAGTAATAATTTAAACTATATATATGATTAAATGCAGAGAGCTATTACTAATAACATCAAGTTCATACATGCTGATGAAGCTGTGTTTTACCTTCAACACCTTTATTAATAAGTCTTGGTATAAGAAGTATGATAATATAGAAGTCTATGATTAAAAAGTGAAGGTAGTCACCCATGCAATTTTAGCTGGTATAGGTGAAGATTCAGGCCTAGAGAGTTATGATATTCACCCTCGCTCTATTAAGCGAGAGTAGTATATAGAGTTTCCTACATAAGCTCAGAGAGAAGTATAGTAACCAAGAGATCATCCTGTTTGTTGATAACCTCTCAGTTCATAAGACTCAGGAGTCTAAGAAAGCTTATGAAGACCTAAACATAACTCCTGTATACAACGTTCCTTATAGCCATTAATTCAATGGAATTGAATTCTACTGGAGTTAAATCAAGACTCACTACAAGAAGCTGCTGCTGTATCATCTAATGCATGACTTGCCTATCGATACTGTAGACTTGATTCAAAGCAGCTGTAAGAGAGTGAGTGTAGATAAAACAAAAATTTGTGCGAGAGAGGGAAGAATGAATGTTTATAAATAAGTTTTAGATTTAAACGAATGAATATATTCACATATAAAATTGGCCCATAAAGGGGTTTGGCTTCTCTTTCTTCTCCTCTTCTTATGGCTTGCTTG
>ARYC01012081.1:0-10494 GCA_000711775.1 Oxytricha trifallax | reverse complement strand
GTAATATAAACACTTTGATTGTTCGTTCATTATCCTGATTTTTGACATTTTATTAAGAATAAACAGATTTATACAATCTCTAAAACGAAACTTTAAATTGCTATAACTTTGGGCATTTTGAAGATCTTATAAAGTGGATTTCATATTCGTGTTCAGCGAGGTTTAAATGACCAGAATCATCTTTTTCAGGAGTTATTTGGAAAAATAAATTTGAAGTTGCATTTTAGCGGGGAAAGTTTTCTGCTTTAGACAAATTTTATGAAAATGACAAAATGACAAAATAACTCTTCCATATCTTTTGAAATGGCTATATATATTGTAATCTGGTGTTACACTCTTTCTCAGGAGCCCATATTTAGTGGGTTTCCTTAATTCCAGGTATACTCATAAATTTCTGTGACCCTACTTTGCTCCATTTAAAGCACTGAAACTCAATGTTTAATATACTTGTACATCAAATTCTAAATTAAACTTCAAATGTCTATAACTTTGCGCTTTATGAAGATTTTACATAACTGATTTAATATTTGTGCTCAGCGAGGTCTAAATAATTAGAATCTTATTTTTGGGAGTTCATAGGGAAATGTAAAATTTGGATTAAAATTCGTATTCTCATCACAGAGTTCGTTTTCTCCGATCACTGTCATTTTAATTTAAAATTTATTTTAAAATAATAAATTAAGATTAATACTCCAACCTCAGCAATACCTACCATAAAACTTTAAATGATTATAACTTTGCGAGTTCTTAAGATACGACAAAACGGATTTCATATTCATGCTCAGCAAGGCCTAACTGAGTAGAATCTGTATTTATAGAATGCTTTCATTGACTCAAAATGTTCATTTTCAACACATTTTTAACTTGTTTCCAACTCTAATTAATTATTTTAAACTTTCTTATATAGAAATTAATATAGAAAAGAGAAAGTAGTTTTGTAAATGAGAGTTCCCAATCCCTTTTCAATTCATGAGAAGAAATGTGTAAAAATCTCCGAGTTTATCGTGAAAGCAACCTGAGTGGAAAATGAAGTGCCAAAGTTGGAAATGGCTGATGAGAATTGAAAATCGCCTATCAGAATAGTCTGATTGCCTTTAAACGATTATGATAACTTTGAAATTAATTTAGGTTATATAAACATTCTAAGTTTTAAACATTTTGGTAATATAAACACTTTGATTGTTCGTTCATTATCCTGATTTTTGACATTTTATTAAGAATAAACAGATTTATACAATCTCTAAAACGAAACTTTAAATTGCTATAACTTTGGGCATTTTGAAGATCTTATAAAGTGGATTTCATATTCGTGTTCAGCGAGGTTTAAATGACCAGAATCATCTTTTTCAGGAGTTATTTGGAAAAATAAATTTGAAGTTGCATTTTAGCGGGGAAAGTTTTCTGCTTTAGACCATTTTATGAAAATGACAAAATGCTAAAATGACTCTTCCATATCTTTGAAATGGCTATATATATTGTAATCTGGTGTTACACTCTTTCTCAGGAGCCCATATTTAGTGGGTTTGCTTAATTCCAGGTATCTCATGAATTTCTGTGACCCTACTTTGCTCCATTTAAAGCACTGAAACTCAATGTTTAATATACTTGTACATCAAATTCTAAATTAAACTTCAAATGTCTATAACTTTGCGCTTTATGAAGATTTTACATAACTGATTTAATATTTGTGCTCAGCGAGGTCTAAATAATTAGAATCTTATTTTTGGGAGTTCATAGGGAAATGTAAATTGATAAATTCGTATCTCATCACAGAGTTCGTTTTCTCATCACTTCCTTTTTATTTAAATTTTTTTTAAAATATAAAATTAAAGATAATTTCGTATCTTATCAAAGGGTTTGTTTTCTCATCACTGGGTTCAGCACTAATAAATTTAAATAAATTGATTAAATCACAATTTGACCCCTCCATAACTTTTTCAAATGCCCCTGTATCTTGTGTTCTGGTGTTACGCTCTTTTTCAGGAGCCCAAATTTAGTGGGTTTGCTTAATTCCAGTTCGTGTCATGAATTTCCGAGACCATCTCCTGAAGCCTTGAACACCCTAAATTCGATGTTTAACATACTCCCTCAGCAATACCTACCATAAAACTTTAAATGATTATAACTTTGCGAGTTCTTAAGATACGACAAAACGGATTTCATATTCATGCTCAGCAAGGCCTAACTGAGTAGAATCTGTATTTATAGAATGCTTTCATTGACTCAAAATGTTCATTTTCAACACATTTTTAACTTGTTTCCAACTCTAATTAATTATTTTAAACTTTCTTATATAGAAATTAATATAGAAAAGAGAAAGTAGTTTTGTAAATGAGAGTTCCCAATCCCTTTTCAATTCATGAGAAGAAATGTGTAAAAATCTCCGAGTTTATCGTGAAAGCAACCTGAGTGGAAAATGAAGTGCCAAAGTTGGAAATGGCTGATGAGAATTGAAAATCGCCTATCAGAATAGTCTGATTGCCTTTAAACGATTATGATAACTTTGAAATTAATTTAGGTTATATAAACATTCTAGTTTAAACATTTGGTAATATAAACACTTTGATTGTTCGTTCATTATCCTGATTTTTGACATTTTATTAAGAATAAACAGATTTATACAATCTCTAAAACGAAACTTTAAATTGCTCTAACTTTGGGCATTTTGAAGATCTTATAAAGTGGATTTCATATTCGTGTTCAGCGAGGTTTAAATGACCAGAATCATCTTTTTCAGGAGTTATTTGGAAAAATAAATTTGAAGTTGCATTTTAGCGGGGAAAGTTTTCTGCTTTAGACAAATTTTATGAAAATGACAAAATGATAAAATGACTCTTCCATATCTTTTGAAATGGCTATATATATTGTAATCTGGTGTTACACTCTTTCTCAGGAGCCCATATTTAGTGGGTTTCCTTAATTCAGGTCTACTCATAAATTTCTGTGACCCTACTTTGCTCCATTTAAAGCACTGAAACTCAATGTTTAATATACTTGTACATCAAATTCTAAATTAAACTTTTAATGTCTATAACTTTGCGCTTTATGAAGATTTTACATAACTGATTTAATATTTGTGCTCAGTGAGGTCTAATTGATTAGATTCTTATTTTTGGGAGTTCTTGGGAAATGTAAATTGGATAAATTCGTATCTCATCACAGAGTTCGTTTTCTCATCACTTCATTTTTATTGAAAATTTATTTAAAATATAAAATTAAAGATAATTTCGTATCTTATCAAAGGGTTTGTTTTCTCATCACTGGGTTCAGCACTAATAAATTAAAATAAATTGATTAAATCACAATTTGACCCCTCCATAACTTTTTCAAATACCCCTGTATCTTGTGTTCCGGTGTCACGCTCTTTTTCAGCAGCCCAAATTTAGTGGATTTGCTTAATTCCAGTTCGTGTCATGAATTTCCGAGACCATCTCCTGAAGCCTTGAACACCCTAAATTCGATGTTTAACATACTCCCTCAGCAATACCTACCATAAAACTTTAAATGATTATAACTTTGCGAGTTCTTAAGATACGACAAAACGGATTTCATATTCATGCTCAGCAAGGCCTAACTGAGTAGAATCTGTATTTATAGAATGCTTTCATTGACTCAAAATGTTCATTTTCAACACATTTTTAACTTGTTTCCAACTCTAATTAATTATTTTAAACTTTCTTATATAGAAATTAATATAGAAAAGAGAAAGTAGTTTTGTAAATGAGAGTTCCCAATCCCTTTTCAATTCATGAGAAGAAATGTGTAAAAATCTCCGAATTTATGGTGAAAGTAACCTGAGTGGAAAATGAAGTACCAAAGTTGGAAATGGCGGATGAGAATTGAAAATCGCGTATCAGAATAGTCTGATAGCCTTAAAACGATTATGATAGCTTTAAAATTAATTTAGGTTATATAAACATTCTAAGTTAAAACATTTGGTAATATAAACACTTTGATTGTTCGTTCATTATCCTGATTTTTGACATTTTATTAAGAATAAACAGATTTATACAATCTCTAAAACGAAACTTTAAATTGCTATAACTTTGGGCATTTTGAAGATCTTATAAAGTGGATTTCATATTCGTGTTCAGCGAGGTTTAAATGACCAGAATCATCTTTTTCAGGAGTTATTTGGAAAAATAAATTTGAAGTTGCATTTTAGCGGGGAAAGTTTTCTGCTTTAGACAAATTTTATGAAAATGACAAAATGACAAAATAACTCTTCCATATCTTTTGAAATGGCTATATATATTGTAATCTGGTGTTACACTCTTTCTCAGGAGCCCATATTTAGTGGGTTTCCTTAATTCCAGGTATACTCATAAATTTCTATGACCCTACTTTGCTCCATTGAAAGCACTGAAACTCAATGTTTAATATACTTGTACATCAAATTCTAAATTAAACTTCAAATGTCTATAACTTTGCGCTTTATGAAGATTTTACATAACTGATTTAATATTTGTGCTCAGCGAGGTCTAAATAATTAGAATCTTATTTTTGGGAGTTCATAGGGAAATGTAAATTGGATAAATTCGTATCTCATCACAGAGTTCGTTTTTCTCATCACTTCATTTTTATTTAAAATTTATTTAAAATAATTAAATTTAAAGATAATACTCCCTCAGCAATACCTACCATAAAACTTTAAATGATTATAACTTTGCGAGTTCTTAAGATACGACAAAACGGATTTCATATTCATGCTCAGCAAGGCCTAACTGAGTAGAATCTGTATTTATAGAATGCTTTCATTGACTCAAAATGTTCATTTTCAACACATTTTTAACTTGTTTCCAACTCTAATTAATTATTTTAAACTTTCTTATATAGAAATTAATATAGAAAAGAGAAAGTAGTTTTGTAAATGAGAGTTCCCAATCCCTTTTCAATTCATGAGAAGAAATGTGTAAAAATCTCCGAGTTTATCGTGAAAGCAACCTGAGTGGAAAATGAAGTGCCAAAGTTGGAAATGGCTGATGAGAATTGAAAATCGCCTATCAGAATAGTCTGATTGCCTTTAAACGATTATGATAACTTTGAAATTAATTTAGGTTATATAAACATTCTAAGTTTTAAACATTTGGTATAATAAACACTTTGATTGTTCGTTCATTATCCTGATTTTTGACATTTTATTAAGAATAAACAGATTTATACAATCTCTAAAACGAAACTTTAAATTGCTATAACTTTGGGCATTTTGAAGATCTTATAAAGTGGATTTCATATTCGTGTTCAGCGAGGTTTAAATGACCAGAATCATCTTTTTCAGGAGTTATTTGGAAAAATAAATTTGAAGTTGCATTTTAGCGGGGAAAGTTTTCTGCTTTAGACAAATTTTATGAAAATGACAAAATGACAAAATAACTCTTCCATATCTTTTGAAATGGCTATATATATTGTAATCTGGTGTTACACTCTTTCTCAGGAGCCCATATTTAGTGGGTTTCCTTAATTCCAGGTATACTCATAAATTTCTGTGACCCTACTTTGCTCCATTTAAAGCACTGAAACTCAATGTTTAATATACTTGTACATCAAATTCTAAATTAAACTTCAAATGTCTATAACTTTGCGCTTTATGAAGATTTTACATAACTGATTTAATATTTGTGCTCAGCGAGGTCTAAATAATTAGAATCTTATTTTCGGGAGTTCTTGGGAAATGTAAATTGGATAAATTCGTATCTCATCACAGAGTTCGTTTTCTCATCACTTCATTTTTATTGAAAATTTATTTAAAATATAAAATTAAAGATAATTTCGTATCTTATCAAAGGGTTTGTTTTCTCATCACT
The DNA here is from genome assembly GCA_000711775.1 of Oxytricha trifallax. NCBI lineage: Eukaryota > Ciliophora > Spirotrichea > Sporadotrichida > Oxytrichidae > Oxytricha > Oxytricha trifallax. The sequence goes on along the minus strand of ARYC01012081.1, from coordinate 4,690 downwards.
GGGTTCAGCACTAATAAATTAAAATAAATTGATTAAATCACAATTTGACCCCTCCATAACTTTTTCAAATACCCCTGTATCTTGTGTTCCGGTGTCACGCTCTTTTTCAGCAGCCCAAATTTAGTGGATTTGCTTAATTCCAGTTCATCTCATGAATTTCCGAGACCATCTCCTGAAGCCTTGAACACCCTAAATTCGATGTTTAACATACTCCCTCAGCAATACCTACCATAAAACTTTAAATGATTATAACTTTGCGAGTTCTTAAGATACGACAAAACGGATTTCATATTCATGCTCAGCAAGGCCTAACTGAGTAGAATCTGTATTTATAGAATGCTTTCATTGACTCAAAATGTTCATTTTCAACACATTTTTAACTTGTTTCCAACTCTAATTAATTATTTTAAACTTTCTTATATAGAAATTAATATAGAAAAGAGAAAGTAGTTTTGTAAATGAGAGTTCCCAATCCCTTTTCAATTCATGAGAAGAAATGTGTAAAAATCTCCGAGTTTATCGTGAAAGCAACCTGAGTGGAAAATGAAGTGCCAAAGTTGGAAATGGCTGATGAGAATTGAAAATCGCCTATCAGAATAGTCTGATTGCCTTTAAACGATTATGATAACTTTGAAATTAATTTAGGTTATATAAACATTCTAAGCTTTAAACATTTCGTAATATAAACACTTTGATTGTTCGTTCATTATCCTGATTTTTGACATTTTATTAAGAATAAACAGATTTATACAATCTCTAAAACGAAACTTTAAATTGCTATAACTTTGGGCATTTTGAAGATCTTATAAAGTGGATTTCATATTCGTGTTCAGCGAGGTTTAAATGACCAGAATCATCTTTTTCAGGAGTTATTTGGAAAAATAAATTTGAAGTTGCATTTTAGCGGGGAAAGTTTTCTGCTTTAGACAAATTTTATGAAAATGACAAAATGACAAAATAACTCTTCCATATCTTTTTGAAATGGCTATATATATTGTAATCTGGTGTTACACTCTTTCTCAGGAGCCCATATTTAGTGGGTTTCCTTAATTCCAGGTATACTCATAAATTTCTATGACCCTACTTTGCTCCATTGAAAGCACTGAAACTCAATGTTTAATATACTTGTACATCAAATTCTAAATTAAACTTCAAATGTCTATAACTTTGCGCTTTATGAAGATTTTACATAACTGATTTAATATTTGTGCTCAGCGAGGTCTAATTGATTAGATTCTTATTTTTGGGAGTTCTTGGGAAATGTAAATTGGATAAATTCGTATCTCATCACAGAGTTCGTTTTCTCATCACTTCCTTTTTATTTAAATTTTTTTTAAAATATAAAATTAAAGATAATTTCGTATCTTATCAAAGGGTTTGTTTTCTCATCACTGGGTTCAGCACTAATAAATTTAAATAAATTGATTAAATCACAATTTGACCCCTCCATAACTTTTTCAAATGCCCCTGTATCTTGTGTTCTGGTGTTACGCTCTTTTTCAGGAGCCCAAATTTAGTGGGTTTGCTTAATTCCAGGTCGTGTCATGAATTTCCGAGACCATCTCCTGAAGCCTTGGACACCCTAAATTCGATGTTAACATACTCCCTCAGCAATACCTACCATAAAACTTTAAATGATTATAACTTTGCGAGTTCTTAAGATACGACAAAACGGATTTCATATTCATGCTCAGCAAGGCCTAACTGAGTAGAATCTGTATTTATAGAATGCTTTCATTGACTCAAAATGTTCATTTTCAACACATTTTTAACTTGTTTCCAACTCTAATTAATTATTTTAAACTTTCTTATATAGAAATTAATATAGAAAAGAGAAAGTAGTTTTGTAAATGAGAGTTCCCAATCCCTTTTCAATTCATGAGAAGAAATGTGTAAAAATCTCCGAGTTTATCGTGAAAGCAACCTGAGTGGAAAATGAAGTGCCAAAGTTGGAAATGGCTGATGAGAATTGAAAATCGCCTATCAGAATAGTCTGATTGCCTTTAAACGATTATGATAACTTTGAAATTAATTTAGGTTATATAAACATTCTAAGTTTTAAACATTTGGTATATAAACACTTTGATTGTTCGTTCATTATCCTGATTTTTGACATTTTATTAAGAATAAACAGATTTATACAATCTCTAAAACGAAACTTTAAATTGCTCTAACTTTGGGCATTTTGAAGATCTTATAAAGCGGATTTCATATTCGTGTTCAGCGAGGTTTAAATGACCAGAATCATCTTCTTCAGGAGTTATTTGGAAAAATAAATTTGAAGTTGCATTTTAGCGGGGAAAGTTTTCTGCTTTAGACCATTTTATGAAAATGACAAAATGCTAAAATGACTCTTCCATATCTTTTGAAATGGCTATATATATTGTAATCTGGTGTTACACTCTTTCTCAGGAGCCCAAATTTAGTAGGTTTGCTTAATTCCAGGTATACTCATAAATTTCTGTGACCCTACTTTGCTCCATTGAAAGCACTGAAACTCAATGTTTAATATACTTGTACATCAAATTCTAAATTAAACTTTTAATGTCTATAACTTTCCGCGTTTTGAATATTTTTCATTTCTGATTTTATATTCTTGTTCAGTGAGGTCTAATTGATTAGATTCTTATTTTTGGGAGTTCTTGGGAAATGTAAATTGGATAAATTCGTATCTCATCACAGAGTTCGTTTTCTCATCACTTCATTTTTATTTAAAATTTATTTAAAATATAAAATTAAAGATAATACTCCCTCAGCAATACCTACCATAAAACTTTAAATGATTATAACTTTGCGAGTTCTTAAGATACGACAAAACGGATTTCATATTCATGCTCAGCAAGGCCTAACTGAGTAGAATCTGTATTTATAGAATGCTTTCATTGACTCAAAATGTTCATTTTCAACACATTTTTAACTTGTTTCCAACTCTAATTAATTATTTTAAACTTTCTTATATAGAAATTAATATAGAAAAGAGAAAGTAGTTTTGTAAATGAGAGTTCCCAATCCCTTTTCAATTCATGAGAAGAAATGTGTAAAAATCTCCGAGTTTATCGTGAAAGCAACCTGAGTGGAAAATGAAGTGCCAAAGTTGGAAATGGCTGATGAGAATTGAAAATCGCCTATCAGAATAGTCTGATTGCCTTTAAACGATTATGATAACTTTGAAATTAATTTAGGTTATATAAACATTCTAAGTTTAAACATTTGTAATATAAACACTTTGATTGTTCGTTCATTATCCTGATTTTTGACATTTTATTAAGAATAAACAGATTTATACAATCTCTAAAACGAAACTTTAAATTGCTCTAACTTTGGGCATTTTGAAGATCTTATAAAGCGGATTTCATATTCGTGTTCAGCGAGGTTTAAATGACCAGAATCATCTTCTTCAGGAGTTATTTGGAAAAATAAATTTGAAGTTGCATTTTAGCGGGGAAAGTTTTCTGCTTTAGACCATTTTATGAAAATGACAAAATGCTAAAATGACTCTTCCATATCTTTTGAAATGGCTATATATATTGTAATCTGGTGTTACACTCTTTCTCAGGAGCCCAAATTTAGTAGGTTTGCTTAATTCCAGGTCATCTCATGAATTTCTGTGACCCTACTTTGCTCCATTTAAAGCACTGAAACTCAATGTTTAATATACTTGTACATCAAATTCTAAATTAAACTTCAAATGTCTATAACTTTGCGCTTTATGAAGATTTTACATAACTGATTTAATATTTGTGCTCAGCGAGGTCTAAATAATTAGATTCTTATTTTTGGGAGTTCTTGGGAAATGTAAATTGGATAAATTCGTATCTCATCACAGAGTTCGTTTTCTCATCACTTCATTTTTATTGAAAATTTATTTAAAATATAAAATTAAAGATAATTTCGTATCTTATCAAAGGGTTTGTTTTCTCATCACTGGGTTCAGCACTAATAAATTAAAATAAATTGATTAAATCACAATTTGACCCCTCCATAACTTTTTCAAATACCCCTGTATCTTGTGTTCCGGTGTCACGCTCTTTTTCAGCAGCCCAAATTTAGTGGATTTGCTTAATTCCAGTTCATCTCATGAATTTCCGAGACCATCTCCTGAAGCCTTGAACACCCTAAATTCGATGTTTAACATACTCCCTCAGCAATACCTACCATAAAACTTTAAATGATTATAACTTTGCGAGTTCTTAAGATACGAAAAAACGGATTTCATATTCGTGCTCAGCAAGGCCTAACTGAGCAGAATCCATATTTTTAGAATGCTTTCATTAACTTAAAATGTTCATTTTAAACACTTTTTAAACTTGTTTTCAACTCTAATAAATTATTTTAATCTTTCTTATATAGAAATTAATATAGAAAAGAGAAAGTAGTTTAGTAAACGAGAGTTCACAATCCCTTTTCAATTCATGAGAAGAAATGTGTAAAAATCTCCGAATTTATCGTGAAAGCAACCAGAGTGGAAAATGAAGTACCAAAGTTGGAAATGGCGGATGAGAATTGAAAATCGCGTCTCAGAATAGTCTGATAGCCATAAAACGATTATGATAGCTTTCAAATTAATTTAGGTTATATAAACATTCTAAGTTTAAACATTTGGTAATATAAACACTTTGATTGTTCGTTCATGATCCTGATTTAAGTCATTTTAATAAGAAACACTGATTAATACAATCCCTAAAACGAA
>ARYC01012079.1:0-14563 GCA_000711775.1 Oxytricha trifallax | reverse complement strand
TATTTAAGAAGCTCACAAGAAACGATACAGCACCTCTCCTGAAGAAAAAGAGAAGGAAGGTATTAAAATCAGTGATACCTGGCTGTAGGAACTTCAAAAGCATCCTTTCATCTCAAGTAAGCTTAGTCTTCTAACTTTATAGAAAAACCTGGTACTGCTATATACTTGATGAAAGAGCGCAGCAAATTAAACAGAGAGAGAAAGTCTCAAGTAAAACATGAATTGAGTAAGAGGCTCTTCAAAGATTTATAAAAGCCAGAAGAGATGAACATAGATGCAGGCGCTGGCACTAAGAGAAGAAACATGGGCCCAAGCAAGCCTTAAGAGGAAGAAAAGAAAGAGAAGCCAAATCCCTTTACGGGCAAATTTAATATGTGAACTTTATTCATTCGTTTAAATCTAAAACTTATTTATATACACAAAATCTCCCTTCTCTTGCGCACACTTTAGCTTTCTCATCACTGACTCTCTTAGCAACACTCTTAATATAATCTACTGTATCTATCTTTAAATCATGCATCAGATGGTAGAGCAGCAATTTCTTATAATGACCTTTCAATAACCCCCAATATAATTCAATTCCATTGAACTAAGGGCTGTAAGGAACATTAAATACAGGTGTTATGCTTAGCCTTTCATATTCCTTCCTTGAGTCTTTAGTTTTATGAACTGATAAGTTATCAACGAACAGAGTAATCTCTTAGTCAGCGTATTTGTCTCTGAGTTATTGTAAGAACTTAATATATTATTCAGTCTTTATAGAGCGAGGGTGGATAACATAAGTCTCTAGGCCACTATCTTCACTGATTACACCAAGGATTGCATGAGTTTATATCTTAACTTTTTAGTCATAAACTTCTATATACTATACCTCTTGTACGAAGACCTTGATATAAATGTATTGAATGTAAATACAGCTTCATCAGCGTGTTAGAACTTAATATTATGCTCTTAAGACCTCTGCATTTAATCGAATATATAATTTAAATTAGTCCTATAAAATGGAACATTGAAGTCAATCACTCTCTTAATGCGATTGACTGTCTTGTAAGATATTCCATTCTTTTTATATATGTTCGCTATAGATTGAGCAGAGATGTGAAGCTCAGGAAATTGGCGATGAAACATCACAGCTCTCTAGGCCAGAGAGAAGTGAGCCCAGTATTTAAGAGTCTTATCACTAATTAGGTAATCGATATGATGCTGCTAAAATTTTAAGGGTCTCTAGGCTTAGAATTAAGATGCTATCTCTTTAAATTCATGCTAATAGACAGTGAAACCTCACAGTTGCTGGAGATTTATGGAGTAGCCTTGCTATAGACGTATAATTCAGAACAGGGTTGAGTTATTCACTACATTCATCACATCCATACCGCAAATTAAACAATAAATCTATATACTCACTGTCATAAACTGACCCCCAAACCTTGCATATACTCACTTAAAATACTAATATTTAAACATTAAACCCCTACATAAACCCTACTAAAACCCTAACAAAGTATGCACTAATAGTCTACTTTTATCAATCAAAAACTCAATCAAACTACTGAAAGGGTTTTGGGGTTTTGACTTTAATTTGAGTCTTGAATCAATCCTGGAATTTTATTTAAATCAAATCCAATATTGTTGCTTAAAATTGCCTCAATTTTATTGATATCTTAAAGTGAAAAGAATAGCTATTAAATGCATTATTCTTTGCAAATATATTTCATAGAACCTATGATTTAATTTAAAGCATTAAATAGCTAAAATACCTTGAAAAGGTTCTAAATTTCTAATTTGCTAATTTTATTTAATTAATTTATCGAATCATCTTTAATTTCAGATATTATCTAAGTTGAGTACATTTTTCCGACCGCGACTTCTAATAAAAATGTCTATTAACTAGAAAAATAAACGTCGGGTGCGACTCGTACTAACTATCTAAATAAATGTAAATTATGCTCTGATTCTTTTTTATTAATTTAATTTTAATTTATTTCACTTTTATTGATATCTAAATTGGAAAATTATCCATTTTGAGGCAAGTCCTAATTAAATTAATTTGAATTAAAATTTTATTATCCAGTTTAAAAATACTGTGACTAAAAATTCTTTTAGTTAAAGCTTGAAATTTTCTAAGATTAATAATTTGATTTTTGCTGCATTTAATTTTTAATAATCTTTTCATTTTAATCTTATTAATTAAGACTTGTTTTAAGTAAAATTTTTGATAGATCAACTTTTTTGATAAATTTATTAGATCCTCTAAAATCACTTGATTCATTAATTTATCTATTACTGAAATCTTTTTGTTAATTTGATTATAATTAAGATAACCCCTTCATCAAATATATATCCAATTTAAGCTGAAAGTAAGAGTTTGTTGAAAAATAACTTTGAAAAGAAAATTTTTGAGATAAAAAATTAATATTATAAAAATTATAATTGATAGGTGCTTATAAGGAAAAATCTACGGTGAAATCGAAAACCCCAAACTTCAAATATTCAAAATGAATGGTTTTTCACTTTCGATAAAAGCGTTGCTAGTTTTTATAATAATATTATTAATAACAAATTATTCTTTCTCCTTTAGTTAGGTTTATCTTTTTTTCAATAACTTTTAACTTGACTATTATAATTGATGCTATTTTTCTTAACCCTTTATGAACTTTATTTAATTTTGAACTTGAATTAACTTTTGGCTTTATCTTAACCTTCATTTTTTATTAATTACATCTAATTATTCTTGATAATTTAAACTTAAAATTTAAAACTTCCCCTCAATTTTTTTGTGCCCTTAAACCCGCAAGCCTGTACCAGTGCCTGTTCACGCGCCGCCCTAATTCGTCCCTATTTTCCAAGTCCTCACCTGCCACCTTAGCTCTTCGCTGCCTATAAAAAGCGTGAATAATTAACTAGAAATTCAAGGGAAATTGAATGTAAGAGCCTTGCAATTTTCATTTCAAATTCAATTAACTGTTCTTAATTCAACTTAAAAAGCTCTCCTTAATAATTTCTAATACTCGCAAAAATCGAATTAAATAAGGCCACTCTTGCTAGCAAGCCCCGCTTATTAACCTCGCACTTTCGCCTAGCTCACAAATCTTTTAGCGAAATCGATTCCAAGGCCGCTGTCAACACGTGATAAAAACAGCGCCTCACCAAGTTCTAGTTGATCCTGCTAATATTCATGCCCAGCTCTTTCATGAATGCTGCCCAGTAGCCCCTAAAAATGTGAACTCCAAGCGACTTACTTTGATTACGCCCTGGTATTCAGAGGGTTCAAGTCTCGATTTTTGATCCAAGAGTACATCAATTCAACAGGTGCGATTCTATAGTGATAAGGCCCTAAAAACATTATTGGCAAAGCCAAATCCAGGTACTTATTCATATTACTATGTGATCTGTGGTAAGGTGCATTATCTAGTAGAATTAAAGTATTTTCTCTCCAACTAGTGTCAACTGAATCCAATACATTAACTAGTTTACATAGGAAGTACATAAATGAGTGCTAGTTAGTTCTTCATGATTAACTGTATAGTACAGCTCTCCTGTACTTGCAACTCCAATAATTAAATTCATTTATTTTAGTCTCTGTGAATTTGTAACTCTATTTTTTACATAAGGGGCAGTCCAACCTCTGTGTCTTTAATCTGTTTAGTTAAGAGTTGATTCATCAATATTTATTATTCTCCTACCCTTACTTAAGTGTTCCACGAATTATTGAGATGCATACTATCTTTATAACTTACTACTATTGCTATTGTGTAGGGTTGAAATTTACTTGATTTATTTATAAGTCATCATTAATTCATTTTTCAAGAACCTTCTAATCATTTACTTGCTACACCTTAACTAAATATTCTTCTGTAAACTGTGCTGTATATCAGAAACCTGCACTGGTTAAGTGTTAAACATTAACATATTCACGATATGAGTGCGTGCTCTGCTATGCAGTTTCTTATACTTGCCTCTATTAATTAATTTTAGATTCCAAAATTAAGCTTTCTTGATTGGGCTTTTTAAGTACCTTCTTAATTTATAGTATGATATACCAAGTCTATCCATTATTTAGAGGAAAGTTAACTTTTCTGTAACTCTTAATCTAAGTGACTCCTCTGCAAGTTTAAGTTCCTTCTCTTACAATTATTTCTCCTTTCTTAACTACTTTTGCAGTCTACAAGGAACTATTGCATTCAATTGTGTGTGCTAACCAAAAATTGGAATTTAATCTTTTACTTTATGATTCTCAATAACTTTGGCTTCACGAGCTTTTAAGTCGAAATCTTAACCACGTTCCATCAAACTCTAGGGTTCTAAATCTGATTGCTTATACTCAGTGTAAAGCTTTAACACTAGCTAATCAAGAGTCTTAATTTAATTATCATTAAGTAATGATTCTTTAGCTCCTTTTTTAATACTTTCTCTATATTTTTCTTTAGGATCAATGATAAATCCATCGATTTCAAACTCTGAAATTTCATCACGAATCTCATTAAATAGTGAAGTCATATCATTTTCACTTACTTCTTCTATATTCACATCTGCAAGAGTTATGTTCCTGGTAAAGCATGTTAGTTGTTAAGTATTCTGCATGATTTTGAAAATCTTCTGAACCACTGGAAGAGCTCTGCTCTTCACTTGAACTATTACCATCATAATCTTTATCTTCCAACTTGAAGAATTCTGAGAGTCTTGACTGTCGTTTCTAATAATATGATTCCATAGACGGATTCCTAAATTTAATAATAATGAATTCTCTTGGTGCTGGTAGGAATTCCGCTAGCTGAAATTGGACCGTGCTGGTAACATTTCATTATCATAAAAAGCACTCTCTAGTTTTAGTAACGGTAGTGTCTTCCTGAATCGAAATTGACCTATAAAAAATGGTGAAAAGCACCTAACTTTTAAATTTTAATGAACCAAGCAAGGATAACTTACTGGTATCAATGTTCAAGAACTCGCCCAGAAATGCAAAAGTAGAAAGAGCTATACAACTTTCTTGCCCAAGACTGCCACGCTTTCTTACCCAAAGCAGACTCCACCAAAATTTATTTCCTTAAGTAAATCATAAGAGCAGAGAAAGAAGTAACGATTAACTTACCCCTGTATCTGTTATTATAGTATGTAAGAAGAGACGCAGCCAAATGTCAGCAATGCCTCAAATCGATGGACTTACAGTTAAAGACTTTCTCGATTATGCAAGAGGATCTGCAAGACTGCTGTAATACTTGCCTGATGAACGAGATTGGATCCACCTAGACAGATAATGGATCTGTGACTTGCTCTTCACCCTAGACACCGACGGTGTCTCCTAGATATTCATGATGCAATGCTCTAACGAAGAGAAAAGCTAGAGTAAAACAGAGATCTCTTAATAGAAATGAGACCCGAGTTCGTGGACGCTCTCAGCAGATGCCTTAACTTTAGCAGTAAGTTTACTCTCTCTTAATTTCGTGTGTAGCTGAGCGAGGTAAGGCTGTGAATCTAGTAAAGGATTCATCTAAAAGAAAGAGAACTCGTGATTAAATGGAAGAAGTAAAAGATTATGAATAAGCTTTAAAATAAGATAAGCAGGATTTCTTGCAGTAAACTAAAAAGTTGAAACAAGAACATGACAACATGGAAAGTGAGTTGCTTGACTTACGCAAGATGAGAGACCAGTTTATGCTTAATAACAACTGATTGAGCCTGCTTAGCGCAGCTGAGAACTTCAGATTTTGAATGCTGCTGCTTCTATTCCTTCATGAATCTCTATATACTATTAATAGCAAAAATTTGAATTTGGTGAATTGCTTAAAAAAATTAAGATAAATCTCATATTCTTAATCTTAGTTTTCTCTCTGGATTTTTGTGATTTATGTCGCTTTTAAAGTGACTTCTCTCACTAGAGGCCGCCTTCAACCATCTTTCAATTGTCTCTTCACTCTCTGGCAGCTCTGTATAAGTGCAAGTGAATGTTTTATCTCTGGCACTGCGACGAGTATAAAGATCTCAAGTCTTATTTTATTCTTTGATTTAGTCAAGCTTTTATTAACCTTTCACTAATCTTATCTTTGAACTTGTAGTACTGCTTTTACTTTTGGATCTCTCTCTGCTTTGAGCCTTAGTAATTCATGGTGCTACCGCTTTAAATTCTTGTGCACCAATTTCTATACCTCTTCAAACGGTTTGTTTTGCAGCACTGGATTTAACTCATCTTCTCTTCTATTACCTCTATGAGAGTTGGTTAATAAAAACCCAATTTACTTTATTCAGTTGGTTCTTCAACTGAGACAGCCTCTTTTAGTTCCTCAACTTTTTCTTTCTTCTCTTCTTCAATTGGATGGATTGCTTCGTTATAAGATTTCTCAGTGAGCCTTATAAGATGTTCAACAATTTCTCGTACCTTCATATTATCCTCATTCTTATTGGAAAGTTCTGCAGTTATCTATTCTTGAGGCACTAAGTTTGATTCAATTGAATTTTCCATTGCTTCTTATTGATTTTACTTACAAAATTGATTATACCAAATTGTACTTGCGATCAAGATTAAGGTCTGTTTCATTTTACTCCACTACGAGCAGCTGCTCTGCATTACTTTTAGAAGCGAGTTTATATAACACTCTCTGCCATCTACCTTTGGTGTTGAGCCTACCAATCCTACCAATGATTTATTCTTCAGATCTTTTTGTAAAAACATCAGCGATAATTAAATATGAACAACCATTTTTATTGATTTCATCATTCGTTTAAATGTCTGTGCCTCTACCCTATGCTTCATTCAACAAGTAAATTCCATAGTTCTTGCTTGCATTCTTCATTAAATACCTGCCTTCAAGGGTAGCTTCAATTACAGCAGCGTGGCCGTGGCTGAAACTTGTGAAATCAAAGCCTGAATATTAAAAGGCCTTATTCAATAGTGCTGTAATTTGCAGAGGCAACAATTAAAACTGGAGAATTCGCTACTTAATCCTTTATGATTTCCTTGATTGTTTTCAAATAGTCTCCTTGATTTGAATTCACGAGCAAGTCTGGCAGCTAAGTTTTCTTGTCTCCTTACAACTTATCAAGTGTAGGGAACACCACAGGCGTGCTTGACAAAGCCAAGTTAAGGCAATGTTATTCGGTTTGAGAAAGATTGCTGCCTGAAAAACCAACAATACTTTTTGCTTGCTTGAAGAGATTGAGCTAGTTTACAATGTTTTCACTGGAACCATCTAATAAAATCCAATCGTACTCATCAACCAGCACGATACTCTCGTGCCACACACTCATGAATTTAGGGTTCTTCGTTTATTTCTTGAGTTGTGGTTGAGTAAAGAAATAAATACCTGCGCTTCTTGCAATGAAATTAAAGTTTGAATTGAGAGCCATTTCACTAATTAACTTTTAGAATTTCTTGAAATCCCTCTATACCAATTGCTCATTCTTACCAATTATGATTATGGATGCTTGGTTTTAAGAGCTATAAGAATGGCTAGCGCAATAGAAATTAAGGTCTTGCCATTTCCTATAGCAAAATGAATTAAATGGCTTGACTGTAAGTTATCGCAAATTTAGTTAATGCACAAAACTTGTGAACTATACAACTTAAATCCAAGATTTTGCTGCAGTTTTTCTTGATTTTCACTCATACTCAACCTTTCATTTGGAGGTTTTTAATTGAAAGTCCTTGCTAATTAGTGCATAATGTTAACATTCTCAAAGAGTTAAAGTAGTTCTTCAACAATTTTATCAGAGAATGCTTTCATATTGCGAGGTAGCTGCAAAATTCGTTGAATTTCAGAACAGTCACCATTAAGGCAGTTTTCAATATGTTTTTGTTAGTCTTCTTCTTTCGATAGTCTTTAATACGTAAGCTCTTGGTTGCTCATCTTTCAACCCATTGCAGTTCTCTTTTCTATAGTTTGATGCGAGGCCTTTCATTAAGTAAACCATGGTGTTTTAATCTATAACCTCTTACTTCTGTAAGAATGTTGACCTGGTTAATGAGATGTAATCTTTTAAAGAGTCAACAGTTGGACAGCAACTTAAAGCACAAATTCTCACAAAGTGCTCTGTATATGCAACTGGAATATCTCTGATTAAGTGCAAGCCACAGACTTGCTTGAGTAAAGTAATGAAAGGCACATTCAATATAAAGAATGAAGAAGGTATTAACCTTCAAACTTGAGGGTCAATTGAATATAACTACCAGGTATCACTCATAAATTGAATTACATAAGGGTTTGAATCATCAAGTTTTTTTCACTTGAGCAAGCTGTTTAGTGAAGGATGAAGCTGAGTTGAAGAATACATAATTTGCTAGGCCTAGTGCCTGCCTTGCATTAGGCGAGCAATTTAATAATAATATTGATTCCAAAATAAGTGAGTCTTCAACTTCGACTTTTTCTCCCATATAATAACCCAAAGCTGCTTAAAATATACGAGGCTTGGAATCTTGATCTGTATTACTATTGCTGAGAATTAAATCCACCAGCAGGGAGAACAGGTCCTAGTATATATTGATCGTTGACGTTCTAAAAATTGTTCAAGAATGATAAAAGTGACTGAGTGTTACGAGACACTATTTCTTGCAAGATGCAAGACCTTTCATGAAATTAGAATTTTTGAAATTTTCAAAGTGTTTAATTAACACCTCGTGGCCGATGATCGTGCCGTAGTTTATAAAGAGTTGAGGTAAGGGTTCTTTATCATGTTTCTAATCCTTGCAAAGCTTCGCTCGTAGTGAAATCACTCACCTTCACCTCTTCGTCGATTGCAGATAGTTCAGGAGGCTCTGAAATTACAGATTTACTTTCGTGGCTCTGCTTCACTTACTTGGGTTTATTGTTATTTAAATACTTTCTCACGTACTACTTAAAATCCTTAGTCTTTTCAAAGCCTGCAAAATCCACCTGCTCCAGCAGCATACTTAAATTGAAGTTGTTTAAGTGCAGAAATTCCTTTTCACGATTGATTTTAGCACTGTCTGTGCATTTTTATATTCAGATTTTATACCCTTAGGTTTACCCGCATCTTCAAGATTTACATTGGCTAGTAGATTTTCGAAAATCTGAGGTAAGTTTTCTAGATCGGGTACCAGTTCTCGCACCTGCTAATCATTAATAGGTTCTAAATAGAAGGTAATATCAAAAATTTGAGCTTATCAGCTTCCTTATTGAGAAGTTGAGGAGAGTCAGTCTTAGAAGCCATCTAAAATCAAGGGGCTGGATTCATCTAGTTTATGGTAGATTTTAAAGATTAATTCAACTGGATTTTAATATTAAATAGCTGGATTATTAAAATTTGGATTGGATTTTTGCAAATTTACTTAGAGATTTTTCACACTTTCGTCTCTATCCTCCGGATTTATAGCTAGCTAGAAGAAATTCACTTCAAGTAGATATAATTAACTGTTACTAACATAACTAGCAGCTTTAAGTCTCAAGGTGATGGGTGGTTGAAGAGCCATGATAATTTTTAGAAAGTTTCGAACTCGAGCCCATCCAATATTGGCTTTTTAAAAAAATGTCGAAATCGAGAAATCCGTTAAAATTCAAAAGCCTTGCCTGTCTATAACTGAATAATGGCGAGGAGAAATGTGAAGGAGGGAATCGCTAGAAGTTAATGGTACTCAAAATGGAAATTTCGGGTAGAAGGTTTGAAGGTTCTAAAAAAAGGGGTTCTGGCTTAAGCCAAAAGACTGGATTTTAGGGGGTTGCCAGGGTAGGGGGAAGGAAAATGTTGGAAAAGAGGGGAAGTGAATAGGGAAATGTACTGGATTTTTAGGTTGTTTCGAGTTGACTAATCATTCTTAATCAATTGGTACGGTTAAGTGCTAAGAGAATTAAAGATTCAATATTCGCTGCTTTTCACGGACTCGCTTTCTAAGGACCTTAAAGAGGCATTTTCAAATTTAGTTAAAAAGCCTTAATTTAATTTTTCGTATTAACACATTTAATTAAATTCGTTTACGCACTTATCAAATTCTTATGCACATACGTATTGGGGTTTATATATTTATGTCTTTTTTGTGTACTTCTGCTGAGTCTCAGTTTTTACCTACCACCACTCTTACCAGGTACAATACCTTTAAAAATAAAATTTTAGGTATATTTTTTGTAACTTGCATTTTAAATGAATGATACAGAGAGGTTTTCGATCAGACATTTTTACATATTCTCATATTGTTAATTATTTATTAACAATTTCTTAATTTCCAAAAAATTCATCATAATTAATATACAAAAGGTTTTTGAAAATTAATTAAATAATGCAATATAATCTTTGCCAAATAGTTGTAAAAATCACAGCGAATTTTAATTTGGCTTTATTGACAAATGTGTTGGTTTGCAAATTAATTACCTCTCACAGTAAATTTAGCTTGCTTTATTTAACCTTTCATTTTATATAACAATAAAATGCTTTAAGGGATTATACATTAAAAATATCTATTAATATAGCTACATTTTTTTCAGACTCTGTAAACCATTGGTTTCTAGTTGATTTTCGCATGATTCTTCTATGTTGAGCTTGTATCTTTCTAAGTTCAAATTCATCTTATATATATCTGGTTTTTCGTAAACATTGTCGGCTGCAGCTGGATTGTTGATGCATTTGATCAGCATAATTAGGGAAGAATATATTAAGATAAAAATCAAAATTAAAACAGGAAATATCTATTTAAAAATAAAAAAGCTGCAAAAATTACATTTAAATCATACCCTATTTATAATTTACCTACGTTAGCTTAAGAGGTAAAAGAGTAGTTCATATCATTTGCATCCACATTCTACTCATCAATTTTTGGTCTACTATTCACCTACCTAAAGGATTAAATCATAGATAGTCTTTTCTATTGTTATTACTATCTTGGATTATGCAAATTGCTTGAAAAACGATATTTTTTCAGAGTCTTCAAGTTATGGTTATTAATGGATGAAATCGATTTAGCATGTGGCTTGTGAGTGAAATATATATATTAAAAGTTAAACGTTAGAGGCAGGTAGTTTCTATCATGTTATTACTGCTTATGATGCTTTAAACTTATATTCTCCTTTTAACTTAAGTAAGTTATTTCTGCAACTCCTTTTACATTAATTATTGATCCTCTAAAAAAGTCTAGTTTTATGTTTTTCTGTCCTTCAACTAATGGTACTTTTCTCTTTGCTTAAGCAACACTGGGATTACTAAAGATCCTCTCAGACTGAATTTTTATGCATGAAATTCATGTGATTAACTTATTCAGTATCCCCGGAAAAGAGGAAACTGGAGCTCCAAAAGACAAAGTATGAATAACTAATTTTATATCTGGCTGGCTTAAGCCCCAGAATTATTTCCGTACATCATTAAATAAAAATAATAAACTTATTCAGTATAGAGTACACCATAAATAATTTATCTCTCTTGTTCTATTCATTAGTGTCTTTCTTTTTTTTATATAAAATTTGTTAAATATATTGCTATATCAAATGCTTATGATATTACTTATCTTATTATAATTTATTTTGTAATTTAAGAAATGATTTGATTTAAGTTAAACATCAAAGTAAATTTTTGAATAAACTTTTATTGATAATTGAAAGTTAGATCAAACATTGGCACACTACATTTTACAAGTTTCCGTTTTCAACACTCTTTTTTAATTTTATTTGAATTTCATTCGAATTTCATTTAGTTTGATTATTTTATGAGCGCCCGAAAATTATTTCTTGAACCTCTTTCATTATTCAAGGACCTTTAAATCAGTTTTATTCTTTTTGTTCTCTATAATTTAAAAAAAATTGATAAACTTTACAATATTATAATGAGAGAAAGAGAGAGGCATTGAGATCTTAATTAAATAGTTAAATGAAAATAGGAAAATTTTCCTACAAAAGAAGAATATAGTTCCCAATTTAAGCCTAACTTAAAAAACACAAAAGAATGAAAGTAACTTTATCTTAATCATTAAATCCAAGCATTTAAAATGTTTCATTTTATTACAAGAATTCTTCTACTCTTTGTATGCATTTTAAAGTATACTTTTGCTAAAAATACTTTGGTTGTAGTTCTATGCGTTAATTTATGCAATTATCTACTATATTTTCTCTAGAGTATTCTCTAATAAAGAATGAAACCATTTCAGTGTATCAACTTATAAAATTTAAACAATGTCATCGCCATTTGTGAAACGCTACTTTTTTATAATACATTTACGTGTCTACTTTCTGAGCATTTGAAAATTCTATATGTTACTTATCTCTCCACACACTATCTACAGAGTCTACTTTAGTTAATAATTTAGTTTCAAATAAATTCTTTTTAAAAGAATCCATTTGTGAAGAAAAGAAACACCAATCAAGTATTTCATAAGATTCGTCTTTTACTATTTGAACTTTATCAGGTTTACTTGGAGAAACAATTTAGTAATGATAATTCTTTAATTTAACTGAGATTACATTATCTTAAATATAAGCGAAATTTACTTGCTTCTTATACGGTTAAAGACTCAAGAGTCTCTTATTATCTAGTACTGACAAAGGCTCTTTACAATTCCCACTCTCTGAAAGTGAGGACTTAGAATAAAAGTTATATTAAATGAAACTTTGAGAAAAATGAATGTTATACCAATTCTTTTGCAAATAACTTTTTAATTAAGATTGAATTTCAGAATTACTTAGTTGTTTCCAGTTAAACAAATAATATTTTAGTTGGCAGATTGTCATAATATTTGATGGTTTTATTTTGTATTTTAGTCGTGCAATACCTCCTGAACCTGTAACAAACTTGATCTCACAATATTTACTTCTATTTTAAATTTCTTCTCATAAGTATCTTTGATGATATTATTAATACCTAAAGGAATTTTAATATAATTTTTGTAGCTAATTAATCTTTTGGAACTCTTGTGAAAGCCGTTATTGTGTGCCGCATATCTATTTGTTGATTGATACTTTATCATGTAAATCTTCTCTTTGTATGATTATTTTTGCGAAGGACTGCCAATAAATTAATACTCTTTAATTGGTTCAGGGTTTATCAATGATTTATTAACTTTAGTTAACATTTGTCTGTACTTGTCACTTACTTCTTACTCTCCATATAGAATAGAATTGCTACGGAATATTTGTCAAAAAAATATTTTTATTTTTTCTTCGATAAATAGTTGTTGCCTATATCAGATTTTTGTTGATTTGATTTATATTTTTGAGTATTTTCATGACATTTGATAGTAAGTTTTAGGTGTTTTATTTATAACTTATAGAATCAATTTCATGTTGTGAAACCATGGACTAAGAATACATGTTTTTATGATTGTTATAGTCTGACTCTCAGTCTCTCTTAGATTCTAACATTTTTCTTCTAAAGCTTTGGCTTTAACTTATGCTGATGTTAGAGAGCATTATTAAACTCATCAATACTTATTTATGTTACTTGTTTGCTGTTTAATTTATAATTTTTAAAATTTATAATTTTTTAATAAAGATAAGATATATTTATTAACTTAAGATACGTTTGATTTATAAATTTCATTTAAATATATAATTAACCTCTGAAATTCTACGATTAAAATAAATGGAATTAAAATACTCTTAATCCCGATTCTTGGATTTACTGGGATAGTCAAATAAAAAACATAAAAATATTCTATAGATAACTATTAAATAGTTTTCAGAATTTAAGACTCCATCATAAAAAAACAGCATAATAAGTCAGATTAGGAAAAAAGAAGAAGAGTAGAAGAAGTTATTGAAGAATAAAGAGTAAGAAGATTCTAAAAAAAGTATTAGTTGATTATCTCACAAGACAATATTTTCAATAATTATTTTAAGAATAATTTGTAATTGAAACAGTGATTTTATATTTTAATTCATCATAATTTCCACAAAAAAAACTAGACATTTTCAGAGTATTTTTTATTGACACGAGCCAAATAATTTTTCTAAACACAAATCATGCACTAATTAAAATTAAATGGTTTTAAAATTATATCAAGAGAAAAAATACTTTATATTAAATTTTAATAATTGATATGTTCTATACCATTACTTTTAATTAAGAAGCCTAATAATATTTGGCTATAAATTTAATAAAACTGAATCTTACTTAAGATAATAATTAAAATTAATAATTTACCCTATTTGTAGTATTTGATTAAGTAACAAACTCATGGTATTCTCTTGCAAACTAATCATTTTCACTTACACAATTTATGTTGAGTTTAGTGAAATAAATTTTTAGAAAGCCAAATTCGTTGCTCTTTAGTACTATCATAAACTTAATGAGAAATAAAAATATATTTTTTTCCTACTTAAAATATACAATTAATTGAAGATTTAACAATTTTATATTCAAAAGTTTAACCTAATATTATATTCATGCACAGGAATACTGGCATTTATGAACTTTAAATTTCTATTATTGCTTAGTAAATACACTAAAAATTGTGTCAAGCAGAGACTGGGATTGCATAAAGAATCTATAATTTGCAAGTCTGAGGATTTTCTGGCATTAGACAACAAGAATATTCTTTAAATTTAACTCAAATGAATATGAATTTCAAGTAACCACATAATAATTTCTTGTATAATAATTTTAAATATAATATATTAATTTAATTTATATATTATGC
>ARYC01012078.1:0-11807 GCA_000711775.1 Oxytricha trifallax | reverse complement strand
AATGAAAATTCTCAAAGCTAATGCTCAAATATAAATGGTGGATAAAGATCAAAAATAAATGCCATAAATATTGATCTTAACCGCTTATAGCAGAAAGATGAAATGGAAAGTCATCTATCTCAAATTTAAGTTATGCAAAATGATACTGATTAATAAGAATTAGCTAGAAAGACAGCTTTATATCAGAAAATGTAATATAAAGAGGCACTTGAATCAGAAATATTAGAAGATCCAAGAACTGCAAATGCTTACAATGAATATGCCCCGATAACTAATGTTGTATTAGGTACTGGATTCCTTATAAATTACGATGAGGTTAGAGCAAAATACGATAAAGTAATAAACACTACAAACAATCCGGCTGCTGGGGATTTGTAGTGTGATTGTTGTCTCTCAAGAGTCTCGTACACTGATAATAAACTTGTTTATTGTGAACTTTGCTACTCAGCTATTCATGTAAAATGTCATGGTAGAAAATTATTATACTCTTCTTAAGGTGGCACTATACCGTTTGACACTTTCCTGTGTGAAAGATGTAAATACTATGTGGATAATGATTTTGAGAATTATGAGTAGATTAAGTGCAAGTTTTGTGATGAACTAAAAGGCATATTGATCTACATAGACAGAAATTAAAAGAAAAATGTTTTAGTTGGATGGATTCATCTGGCATGTATCTTTTGGCATTCTAGTATAAAATTCTCTGATGAATCTAGAATGGATGTCATGCAAGTTTAGAGGAACTATCAGTCTAGAAATAAATGTTGCTATTGTCGTAATACAGCTTAAAGCAAGAAAACTATGACTGTAAGGATTTTTATTATTTTAAGCTTATTTATAGTGTGAATTTAATTGCAAGAAGACTTTTCATGTAAGATGTGCTATATAAAGAGGCCTGATTACTGATTACGAAATAATGAGGGAAAAACAAGCAAACAAAATGACTGGAGAACCTTAAGTATACTGCTCTAAGCATACAAGGCTTTTCAGAGAACTTTCTGACAATCCAGATATGCAATCATTTTTGACAGAGTTTAATTCAACAATAGGTTCAGATGAAGAAGAAAGAACTGAAAATTCAAATATTTTATCTATAAATCCAGAAGAGGATACATTTGAACATTTTGATAAGCCAGAAGATTTTCATAGAAATGAGCCAAATGAATAAGCAGGTGTATTCTAATAATTGACTCACAATGATGTTACTTCATTCATTATGGAAAATGAACATTAGAATAAAAAAATAAAATAAAATGTAAGGTTTTGGTAATGGTGGCTAAAATTCAGTCATTGAGATTGGGAGCTCACAAAGATAAAGTTAGATTACAAGGGGTAGAAGAGGCAAAAAGCAAGCAATTCACTTAAACTTAGATGATCCAAACCCTCTATCTTCATTTGAGAATTTTGGAACAAATTAAGAACCTTCAATTATGAGTCTGCTGCCCATGAATGAAGCACCTTCCTACATGAACTAATATTAGGCTTAGCAATATTTACAATCTTAGAAAGATACCTAATATTTTCAACAACAGAGAAAAAGAGGACCTAAACCAAGATAAATTGCTGGGCCAAACTAACTCTCAGATAAATTAGTTGCTTAAAGAATGGACGAAGTATCATACTTTGAATAGATTATCGAACATCAAAACCAAGATAGAATGGAAGCTCTTGAATAGTACCCAGATTAAACGAAATATTACTTTCACAGAGAGCATAGAGAAACCAAAAGAAGAGGGAGAATGTCCTTTAAAGAGAAGATATAAATGATGCATGACTAACAATTAGATCGAAGCACTTGCGTAAATAACGAATTCTCACAGATGAGTGTTGAAAATCCATCATCAACTTACATAGCAAATAATGCAGCACCTACTGACATTATGGAAGTCAAGCAATATATGTAAGTGAGGCCAGAATTAAGACAAGATTTCGGTTTAAGGTTAAGAATGAATGCGGGTGAGAATATAATGTATGATGTTAGACCAGAGCTTCAGACTCTCTTTAAACTTAAATCCCCATGCTCCAGAAGAGATGTGCTGACTGCTTTTGTTGGATTTTGTAATGATAATGATTTAGTAGATCTACAATGTCATCATTACAACATATCAAGGCATCCAAAGTTAAGAGCTATGTTGGGAGTTGATGTTATGGAATCAAGGGAAATATTTAAATATTTGAAGGGACTAGTCAATCCCTTCTCTGTTGAAGAAAGAGAAGCATAGAGGAAAACGCTGGTTGAAATGAAATTCAGAAATCAACTTGCTATTAACAACCAAAATATGAGCGAGGACTTTAGTAATAATCAAGGAGTCATTGATGATTTCTCATTTAGAGTATGAGAAAACTTAATTTTTAAAATAAAACTTATTGTTATTTTGATTTAACTAATCTTCTTTATTCTTAACAATTTCCCTCATATTTTGTATTAGTTTTTGATTTATTTCCAGATTTCTTTTTCATAAGAGCATCTTTTTCTTCGTTACTGCCTCCTATTCCGCCTTAAAATTTTTTCAAACCTCCTAATATTACGATGTAATCTTTTTGAAATGTAAAAGCCATAACATTGCACAATTTTCTAGGCAGCTTTACTTTCAGTAGATTCCAAAGATTCAATTCTATGTTTAGTCTTTCAACTGAGTCATAAAAGACATCAGTCTCATTTCTACCTCCAAAAACAAAAATATGGTTGTTTCCAACTGTACAAGCTCCACTATTTATTCTTCTGTGGTTTAGACTAGCCACTTTTATCTAATTGATTTATGATTATGTTTCAACATTATCTAAGGCTTGCCCTTTATTTATACTAAAACCACCTATGCAATATACTTAATTCTTATTTTTCTAATAAACAATTGAGAAGAACTATCAAATATCCTAAAATTTCGATAAGTTTTTCTTAATTTATCTAAATTTCTAATCAACAGAAATGCTCTCTTTGAAGATTTTGCAGTTTTAGCATCAAATCCTCCAGCTATGAAGAAACTTTCATTGTCAATATATACTGATTTAAAGTTCTTAGGCATTTTCAGAAATTAATGTTAAAAATTGAGTTAAATTTATTTACGTAAAATTTAGAATCCTTAATTTTTTCCAAATCTCTGAGGAACTTAGAGTAAGTAGCTTTATTAGAATTGAAATCACTCTGTTCATCTAACAAGTAAAATAGATTATAGAACATGAATTTAAAATTTATAAATCAATTATAAGTGAATTATGTTGATGCTATTGAACTTACCGAAATGATAGAAAAATTGGAGGAATCCAGTTGAGAAAGTTTTGACCTATTCCAAGTCTCTATCAATTTTCTCTTTGATTTAATCTAGTCTTTATTTCTCTTTTAACTCTATCTTATCGAATTCAGACTTAAGAGCTTGACATCTTTGTTTTGCCTTTTTTATAAGCTCTTCGAAGTACTTGTCAATTTAATCAGGTATAACTTATCAACAATGCAAATGACTTTTGAAGTGGAATAAGTAATTAATAATTATGAAATAAATAATTGATTTTATCAAATAGTTACTAATTAAAACCACTTGAAACATAAGTGAATTCTACTACTCAGAATTTATCATTACCATCATCACTAAATAATCTCGAATTCTTGAAACTTCCAAGTGGTGTACCTAGTTCTTGAATATTTTATTGACCACCTCCAATTCTTCTAGGATAACTCTGAAGGTCTTCTCCAAAGAAATCATCATTAAAGTTGTTGAAATTATTGTCAAAATGATTGACTCCTCTCATCGTCTAACTTCCATTTGTACCATAATTATTGTTGTAATTTTTGTAAGTTTAAGAATCTCCTCCTCTGTTAGTTGTGGAATCTGGAATTCTATCGAATGGGAAGTTGTGATTATTTAGATTGTTTTGGTACAGATTGGTTTGACCTCTGTTGAAACCCATTGGCGGCTGGTTATAGTAGTTGTTACTGTTATTGAGAATTACTAGAAATAATATTCTATAATTAGTATTTCTCTGAGTTTATATGACCTTATCAAGAGATATAAAAAGGAAATAGATCAGACTAAAGATTTTGCCATTACTAAGTTTGCCAAGGACCTCCTAGATGTTCGCGACAACTTAGAACGCGCTAGTGAGCACATCAAGGCTTTAAAACTTGATGAAATAAACGAATTAGATGAATTGAAGAAGCATTTCGCTTAAGTTCAACTAGGCATGGGTATGACCAGCACTGTGATGGACAGCACCTTAAAGAGATTCAATGTAACACAGTTTGACCCTAAGGGTGAGAAATTTGATCCAAACATTCATGAAGCTATATTTACCATCCCAGACCCTACTAAGGAGCCAAATACAGTCGGTGAAGTTATGCAAACTGGCTGGAAAATTGGAGACCGTGTACTCAGAGCTGCTAAAGTTGGCATTATCAAAAAGTGAGAATGACGATAAAGTAAAATATTTAGGAAATATGAAAATCTAGACTTATAGAAGATTCCGACAATCATATACATCTTAATTCGATCGATCGATATAAATAAACGCTATATAATTTTTATTTAATGGCTTATAATATATCACTTGCTTTATTTAACAGATAGGTGTGTACATTCTTATATCTCTTGATGGTGTTATCATTTTCTGCAACTTGATAAACATACTTGTCCTTGAGGGTCTTGACTTGCTCCTTTAGCTTTTCAATCTCAGTCTCTTGCTCCTTGATAAGGTTCTTTATTTGCTTAATGTCCTCCTTGGAAAGAGTGTTTGGACCAGCACTTCTTCATCGCTACTTCTGTAAGTAGACTCTCTGAGAATCTTCTTATTCATACCATACTGTCATTGGTTCCTTTGGTATCTCTTCCCTCGCTTGAACTGTACTCTTATGCCTTATCATCCCGAAATGCTATTATCTCTGATTCATCTATGCTAGAGCTAGTTTGGTCAAATTTAAGGACTGTCTGTGCATGACTCTGTGAGCAACTTAGTGTTGTTGTTGACTCTTCAATAACATGTGGTGCATTCATTAAGTTTATGATTAAACCATTTAAAAATCTTGAAATTGTGTTTAAATTGTTCTCTTTGAGGTTGAGAGGAGAGATCTCTGAGCAATTACTGCACTTCTATTGATTAAGGTTTCCATCTTATAATTAAATGTTCGGTGTGTTTGTAAAGTTAATTAAATAAATAATAATCACACATAAACTGTGGCTAGATAAATAACAATAAGAATTTAACTTAATAATTATTGACCTAAATATATTTGATTCAATTATAAATTATTTCTCACCTTACATTTTGGAATTGAATTTTATTCCTTTATGTATTATGGTGATATTTCTTTTTATTAATATTTTGACTGAGCATTTTAGTATTAATTTTAAATGTTAGGGTTTTTGTTAAAGTAAAGATTTAAATGTGTTTTAAGTTGATAACTAGCTATTATTAATGTTTTTATGTTATAAGTGAAGAAGTTCATTGCTTCTTAACTGCAATGCCTCCAGCTGTTCCACTGCTTGCTTTTATTTTATCGTTACCACCTGCATTACTGGAGTCTCCTTATCCACCAGTGCCTGCTGCGTTACTTGTAGCTTATTCCTAATTGTAATGTTCCACAAGTCTACTTGCAGTTGATTTAGCCAATTTCTTTAATTACTGGCTTCTATTGTTTTGGCAGCCTAAGTGGGACATAAAAGTTGAATTCTGAGGAAGTTTTACTGGATTACCTTTACATATTAAGTCAAACCCACCTATTTAGTCTTCTGTGCCGCTCATTCTATAGGATTAATTTAGTTTGTTAAATATAACATGAAGTATCTAGGTGTTTACTTACATTTTCTCTAAATCTAAGGCAGTGAAAGTATCATCAAGTAGGCCAATCTTCATTTCATAATCATTAGGAGTGTTAGCTGTCATAGATGGTGAGGCGTTAATTTCAATCAACCAGGGTTTAAGATTAGAGTCAAACAGCACGTCAAATCCATAAAGTTCAAAACAGTGTTTATCGTTGATGATGGTTTTCTGTACACTTTATAAGCACTTGATTATCATATCTTAAATCTGGCTGAAAGCATCTGAAACTTTATCCTACCCATATTTGCTCATTAAGTAAAGTTTCATGCTCGTAAGTCCCATTTACCACCAAGACGTTCATCGTAATTTTCTGAAGTTTTTTGAATTGCAACATAGTTAAGTGGACGTAATTATTGGCTATATCCTCCATGTTTGTTGTGTATCTATGATGAGTGAAACGGCCGAAACCTGTTCTGTACAAATATGCTGTCAGAGGAGTGTAACTAAACTATATCAATAGATTGATCGATAGATAAATTATTTATGATTAAGAAGTAAAATTAACAATTTTAGTAACAAGACAATAGATTCTCATATCAAATTTCTTCCCTCCAATCAAAAGTGGATTCATAATATATCTCTAAACAATATAAGGCTCTGCTTGAGGACTCTCTGGCTTCCACCTGAAATCATTTTTCCATTAAGAAATTTGTTGAAGTTTGTTAAACAGGAAAATGCCCTTTCCCTGTGATTTTGCAATTGGCTTCATAATCCAAACTGAACCTAAAGTTTTCTTAAATTCTTCAACAAAAAGAGAATAGTCTCCTGGCAGGTTGTAAGTTGTAGGGAAGAAATTGAACCTATATAAGTGTCATAAATTTAGAACTTTATTGAAGATTACTTACGCGTTAGCTTCTTCATATTTGCCTTCCTTTTCTAATTACTTCTTATATCTCTTCAAATTTTTAACCATGAGATCTTTCCTTGTTAGTTCATAGTGATTGCGATAATGATTGACTTTTTGGTGAGCCTACAGATGAAAATGATTTAGAATTTCATAAATTTGATCTCTTTCAACCCATAATAAGTCCCAATCCTCTCTAAATAAGCAAATAAATATTTCATATTTTGATTTTTAAAATTAAGTAAACTTTAAATCAATTGTTTTTACTTACCCTTCTACTTCTTTCCAGCCCCTTTTCTTCAGAGAATCTACCACACAATTTCTGAAAGTAGTTTTGAACTTGATGTTAGAACTAACATAATAAAATATAAACGATAATATCAATAATTACTAGTGATTTGGATAGTGTTCTTTCTTTATGTACTTTCTAAAATACTCAGACATTTTTAGTATATTGAATTTAATTTTAAATTATTATGAGTGATTTTGAATTTTTACATTCATATTTGTTTTTGTGATTTAATTTAATTATGTAGCAAGTTCCAGTCACATTTTTATTGGATAGAATGGTCCAAATGATATTGGAAGATGAATACCGTTGATCACCTCAACATAATTTAAAAATAAAATGGCTTTTTATATGAAATTTCTCAAAAAAATTATACAAGGCTGCTTAAAGGTATAAATCTATAATGAGACTAATTATTTTGTAGAAACCTCAACTTCAAGAATCTCTGCGATCAACTAAATGAATTTATTTAATACAAGGTAGGTTCAGCTAATGCAAGAAACTCCCAGTCCACATCATATTAGAAATTATAATTAAGTATGGAACCCATTGTGTACAAACTGGACCAACCTAAATAAAGAAAGTTTAAACTTATCCAAATGATCTTAACAAAATTTTTAATTCTTTTTAGAGAGGAATGCATATAATATAGGAGATTTAATTTAAAGAAATTAACAAGTTTTTTTAATACTAAGAATCTTTTTAGAACAGTAATTTATTTTTGATAAATTATTTTTCAAAGATATTTGTTATAGAATATTTTATAATGATCAATCGATCTGAGTCTTAATTTTCATTGTTCGGCTTGTTCAAGTCCTCTTTGCTCGTTTTGTGGGCAGAAGGTAATTTAATAGTCGACTTGAGAGATACCGCCTTGAATGTTTTAGCATGTGAAAGTTGAACTAATATCATCATAGGGATATGTGTAGGCTGTTGGACAGGCTTTCTTCATCCATTTTAAGGTGTCCTTAACTCTATCGTGCCAAATTGGATTCTGGTTTTTGCATCTATCAGTCTCTGGGAAAGAAGTAAAATTACCTAATAAATCCCAGTTCACACATCCACAGCATCCTTGAGAAGTTCCTATACTTAATAAGATCAAAGTTTGTCAAGCCGTCATTTGGTGATGGGAGTCTATCTAAAAAATCAAATAGCATCAAAGTTAGGGATGAGTCCGCAAACTTGATTAAATTTATTCATATCCAGTCACATCCACCAACATGGGTAGTTGGGAATTTGGCACCTGGAGTTCCACACTTGTAAGCTGATTGTGGACCTACATTTGTTGGTCCAAATGATAGCAAAAGCATAATTTTTTAAATTTTACCTCAACATCATAGAAATCAACACCCTTCTTAACGAAGGTGAATTCAGCTTATGTTGCGGGTTGTTAAAATCCAGTACCTGCTTTGCATCCTCCATCTCCACCGCCACAGTCAGCAGTTTAAAAACCAATATAAAATTAGTATCAAAACCATTAACTTGACTATTTTTAATAAGCGAAATAATTATTGAATTTAAAAGTTTCGCAAGTGTTTGAATTGCATCCAGTTCTACCAGTAATTATACCACTCCAAATGATTTCATTGTTATCTCCATAGATTGGAATAGCAGCTTACTTCTACCCGTGTGGATCTAATCTGTAGTTGCCATCGTTTGGTGTTGGATTTTACCAGAAACATTGTCTGATTGGTCCAGTTTCATAGTAATTTTTTAGTGGTTCCATCTGGACAGTCTCCATCACCACCACATGATGTAGATTGTAAAATATTGATTGTGAAGAGCTGAACCACCTGAAAATCCTACCCAAACAGGTTGATCGAATGAACAAAATTAATTGTTTTTAGAGCAGCCTTGATGTCTTGACTGAAGAGTAATAGGGCAGCAACCCATGAAATGTAAGTTATCTTCATTATAGTATTAATATCTTATTTATTATGCCTCAAATTAAAATGTTTTGTGATATTTAATAAGTTAATAATATCATTCTATAATAAATATATAAATAAATAATAAAAATAATAAATTTTCAGATATTTAAATATCCTTGTATTTAAAAATTGATTTGTATTTTTCATTATAACAAACAGATTAAATTTTGAGGATGAATAAAATGATTAATGCTAAAGATAAATTTAATTGATCTATTTTTCTAATTAATTTTGCTTTTAAAATATTTCTTAAATTAATTTTTTATTATCAGTAATTATAAATATATTATCAAACATATATTTGTACCTCAAGTTTATAATATTAATCTATTAATATCCAATAAAATTATATATTCATTACCAAAACAAATTTATGTATAGATAATTTTTTTCAAATTTATGCCTAAATCTCGCCTTTTAAAGTGAATATATTTATTGAATGTATATTGATATTTACATTGGAACTTGCAACCCCCTAATGTTGAATATAACTTTGTTACTGCAGGTGGAAACCAATGCAGCAATGACGGCTAATGCGGAGGCTAAAATGTGGTCTCAGCTTCAACCCAGGCCATGCTGACCTACTTCAAAGAACTTGTGGAAGACATCTTGGATACTGGTCTGCAGATCAAGTTTGAAAAGCAAATTATAATTACTTTGGTGCACCATTCAACTGTCAAGATAGTGAATAGCTTATCTTGGTTGACAAACTGGAACCTCTACGCCTGTGTTGGCGTTGGTAGTTGCTATCAACCAGGGGCTTCTCATAAAAGGAATAACAATAATTCTTAACTGGGATGAGGAAGGCGTCAATGTTCCTTCTTTCCCAGAAATGTGTAAATAAATAGAAAAGGATTAATATTGAAAATGTTGCATAAGTATTTAATTTTTTTAATTTATTATCAAAATAAAAAATCCTAAAATTTTTATCGTTTTAGGATCAATTTAATTTAGTCTATTTATTGACTAATTTTTTGAGAGACATAGAGAGATTTGATATTGGAAAATAAAGAATTGCTACATGAATTGTATCGTAGAATGCGATGAATGAGATATGTGATATGCGATGTTTATATTAAATAATAATTGATTTTGAAGCTTAGTGAATTAAGCGATAGTTGACGAAGATAAAGCATCGATTCTTTATATTTTATTATGCATTTTTCTAAGGTTTTTATGAATCAAAATTTAATAAGATGTTATATAGAATCGAACGCCTTCCATTAGGAGCAGTATTGCGTAACCTCTCTCACTTTCTCTTTTGAGCTCTGATCATGTCGTTGATCTCATCTCTCTTAATTTGAGCTCTCTTGTGGGTACCGAGTCTTCTTCTGGCGAGCTTGACTGCCTTCTTTTCCTTGGTGGCGACTCCAGTACGGATCAATTCAATCATCTTGCGCTCGTATGGGGCGAGTCCTGAGACTTCACGGATAACCTCTCTGACCATGGCAACTCTCTTTCATACTTAATATATATACCAATCCTATAAATCGATACTAAACTCTCTTTTTATTATCAAAATCACTTAACAAATAATAAAATGAATAAATCTTTCCGAGCTTACCCTTTCTGTAGGAAGCCTTTAGTTTACGGGTGTTAACCTTGGGTTTGGTGACGATGAAGCCCTTGTTCAAGCCAACGAAGATTCCAGTCTTGCTTTCCATATTCTCTTAATATATATTAATAGATAATAATTAATAATCAAACTTTATCAAACCCTGTTTTTTATTGCTAAAACAATATTAATTTAAATTTGTTATTTATTAAAATTAATATTATGTAATTAAGAATTAATTTCTATGTTTAGGATAAGGAATTAATTAAAATCACAAATTTATTTAATTTATAGTTTAATTGAGAACATTATATATCACAAATGTTAAAAAGTCTAAATTAAATTATTAAAACAGAATCGAACTATATATTTCATTGAATTATTTTAAGAATTAACATTATAATAAATGGAGCAACATTAAATTATCAATTCTAATCTCAAGACTCCGCCTGATATATTCACTTCTCAAGCTATAAGCTAAAAGGCTAATTTGAATGATAATAGCTATAAAAAGCAACAAAAATAATAAAAATTACTGGATAATTTATTAAAGACAGAAAATAGCAATATGGATTAAACTTCGGAAAAACTGTTTGAGAGATCTAATGACGCTGTACAAGAGAAATTGAATATGTCCCAGCTATAATTGGAAAAGGAATATTAAATTATAATTTATTTTATTTATTCTATAATTATATTAATAAGATTTCAGGTAGGATTTTGCAGATAGTAGTTTAAAACATTAAGAAATGACGGACTTCCTCTCTGGCTTAAATAATCAAACTTTTGAATAGCAACAATTGCTTCCTAACGTTTTGAACAAAAATGGTCAAATTGAAGATCAAAGACTTTCATAAAATGTCAATTAATTTAATGAGAAAGTTTAGAAGTTGCCGCCAATGCCCGTTAAGAGAAATCGTTTGAAAAATATATCAGAAGTCACCATGTCAAAGGATTTAATGAATAAAGTCACTGCAGGATAAAATACACCAACTAATATTGGGAAAAATAATAAACTTTAAAGTTTGCCAACAAACGTAAATAACAGTGCACTCTTGGTTTAAACGAGCTTAAATCTGGCACCAATTACCAAAGAAAGGTATCAAGTATAGCATTATAATCTAAATGATGACCAAATAGAATTAGACATTAATTACATAAGTTCAAAGAACAGCAAGAGTTTTACAAGTAACAATAAAAAGTAGAATAAAAAACGTGGATCTTTGAACTCAAGTTAAACGAAAAATAGAGATAGAACAAATTCTCAACTTGAGCTTGATTTGAATTTATAGCGAGGTTACAGAAACCATAGTATTCATAATTAAAACAGTAATCTCATAAATTTTTAAGATCAAGAAAACCCTTACGAAGAAATGGACG
>ARYC01012077.1:0-18201 GCA_000711775.1 Oxytricha trifallax | reverse complement strand
TTTAGATCTCTTGAGTGATTGTAATGTTTATTACAGTAAGGCAGAAGTATTTCCATCTATCTAATCATGCTTAAGATAGAGCTTGAGTTTGTTTGAATGCTGCTCTTAAATATGACGTTTAAGAGTAGATTTATAGGTAAAGCTTTTCTTGCACTCTTCACGAAAATGATCTATCTTTATTTCTTTTTTCTCTTCCTCCACTTCAACCATTTTTATTGGTACCTCACATTATATTTCTTAGCTCTGTATATCCATTTTACAATTGAATTGCTATTCAAAGTCTGAGACTTAAGGTAAGAAGATTTCAGGTTCATTTAAGGTAGAGACATCACAAGTCTCAATTTTCTTTTTATTCATGAAAGAAAGATTTTTCTATCCAATGTCAACCAATGCCTATTCTTTTCTAAGTAAGTTACCGCTCATTTTATAAATACTATTAGTAATTATATAAGCTGAATAAATTCTACCTTTATACTGGATTAAAAGCACATCCTCAAAGATTTAGAGAGGTTTGATAAGAACAAAGTGCGTGACATTAGTTTAAATTTTCTTAAATTTTGAGATATTTTATATACTAATTCATCAATTTTATACATTAAAATGCAGATAAATATGTTTTGTAAAGTTAGGAGGTCCTCCTAAATTTATTCTTGCAAAATTAGGATGGGAGGTTTTAAAGTAAATTTTTTTTATTTACCACCTAATCCGGTTTTGAACTTTAATTTAACTTCCTAATAAAGTTTTAAATAAATTAGGAGCAACACCTAGTTAAATTAATTATATATAATAGGAGCAATTTAATGGAGAAAGTTTAATAAAAATTGAAGTCATACTCTGAAACTTGGAGAAATTTTCTCCATCTTTCTTTATATATGTGATTCAGGGTTAACCTCCTAGTGGATCTCCCTATTTAGAAGTAAAATTTTAGTAAGTTCAGAATGGATATCCATAATTTTAAATTTCATAAACATTTATAGAAACTGGAAGCTAGATGGAATCTATGAATGATGCAATGAAAAGAATTTGATCTCAAGATTTAATAGGAAAATTCAGAAGTAAAGAATACCTTTACAGATACTTGGTATAACAAGGAAAGTTTTCAATTATAACTAACTTAATAACCATAGTCGAATTGTTCTTGCCAACACAGGAGGAACAGAAATATCATTCTTATAGGCATTCAAAACCCCAAAATTCCCTTCTAAGGATTATCTTTGATATGATGGTGCTCTTACAATTATCATGTCTACAATCTGATTGATTTCTTTGCAGATATCGTCCTGCTTTATATGCTTACTGGCTAAAGTTATTGATTATTTCTCTTACTTTGTACCATAGTAAGACATGCATTCCATGTCACTCTCTAAAATTATAGCAGCTACTGTCCATACATCCCACTAAACTGATCCATTCGTCCACTTCTCTCTTATTGGGAAGCAATCAGGAGTGCCAAGAACCTTTGCTAAAGTTACTATCTCTTATCTTAATGCTCTATTGAAATCGATAACTACGGCTTCTAAAGGGCAAAGATTCAGCATTACATTTTCAGGTTTCAAATCTCTATGAACATATCCAGGTTCATGCAACTCCTTGACACCCTTTATCATATCTGATAGAATATCATTCAAATCTAAAACATCTCTCAGAGTCATTTCATATTTCTTAAGTCTTAGTGCGATAAAACCATAGCTTAAAATAACACCATCAAACTTAAGCAAGTTCTTGCAATCTTTTCTCTATGCCTCTCTAAGAATCATATATTTGTTAGCAAACTTATTTTAGTATTGCTCGTTCTTAAGGAGATAGCTGAAATGGTACACCTTGTATGCATACTCATCAACCAATATAAGCTTTGCTTTGTTAGGAACACTTATATGCAAGTAATTCTCAATACAACTACTTAGATTAATTGCATTCAATGCAGGAATGCTCATAGCTTTTGCTTGGAAGCAGGCTAGAATTGTATTGCCTGCAGGTTAGTTCATCGATTCTTATCTTTTCTGTCTCTTGAGCTTATCCTGTAACTCTCTTTAAGACGAGAGAGTATTTGATTTTCTTTTAGCTGCCACAAGTTTTTATGTATCTTTATCTTAAATCAAGAACTCACTGAGGTGATGCTTTTGCATGTGCTTCTTAACTTTTGCAGAGTGAGTATAAGACTTTATACAAGTTGTGCATTAGTACCTTCCATCCACTTTGTCATGCTTGAAATATATCTTGGCTTTGCAAGAGTGAACCTCTTTAAGGTTTCTCTTCAAGCTTTGTTCGGTTGAGAAAAGATTCTAAGCAGTCTTCACATAAAAATGTTTTTATCTTTTCAATAGGGAGCTGTTCTTTTATCTTCTCAACATATTAAATTTATGTTTAAAGTCCTTTCTCTACTCTCTCCTTTAAGTTTTATACTTCTATTTTGAAGACCTCTGCTTCAAACTCAAGAGCTCTTAGCTCTACCTCTCTCTCAACATAAATAACTTCTGACTTTTTAGTTGAGCCAAAGTTAAGCTATGATTCAAAACCCTAAAACTCTTTCAGTAATTATATTGAGTTTTTGATTGATAAAGTAGACTGTTTGTGTATACTTTATTAGGATTTTAATAAGGTTTATGTAGGGGTTTAATGTTTAAGTTTGATGTAAATTAGTGTGTATTTTAGGTGTTGCATTTTAAATATTCACTCAAACAGTACCTTGGCATCATGAGGCAATTTTCTAAACTTAATTTCTCCTATCCAACTAATTCTCTAGTTGATTGTATGTTCTACTCTGTTGTTTGGCTTCAGGATAATTTGCTCAGCCATATCTTTCATTTTACCTTTTATCTTATTTTGCTCTTGTTATTGCTGGATTCTTTGCTTTGAATCTTTTTCTCTTCTACAACTGTAGTAGTCATTTCTTTGCATATCGGATTCAGCAATAATTGCTGCTAGAAACCAGATATCCCACTTTATATCTCCATCCCTCCAGTCTTCTCTCTCTGGAGAATATCCAGGAGTGCCACGAACTTTGGCCAGTCCTGAAGCCTCAACTCTTTACGATCTATTGAAGTTTTTATTACCAGTCTGAGTGGTGAAAAGTCAAGCATAATGTTTTCATGCTTTAATCTCTGTGCACGTATCCTAGAGTATGCAGCTCCTCAATACCTTTGCAGATATTTGTTAGAATAAGAGGTATTTAAATTGGACACCTTTAGTCTTGGACGTAGTCTCTTAATGTCATTTAGTATAAAAGTAGGCGAAAAACTAAATGATTTTAAGCACGTAGAATTGCTTCAAGTTTAATAATAAATCTGCTCTGTCTATCCCTTGCTTTTGTAAGAGCTTGATACTCATTGACAAACTCATTGATACTTGTCATCGCATTTAAAGTAATTGAATGGATAAATCTTGTAAGCAAACTGCTTATCTGTTATGATTTTTTTCTCAAATATATCCTCTAGAATAAGATAACTTTTTTTGTACTCAGTTAGGCCAATTATATTCAATATTGGAAGCTTGAGTGCATGCATTTTGAGAGTAATTTTTACTATTTTAGAGGCAGGGAGGTTTCTCACTGCTTTAATGAGTTTATTCTCTTTCTTAACTCTTTGCTCCAGAGATTCTAAAGGGTCTCTTTTCTTTCTTTTCTGAAGAAATACTTCACCAGTCTCAAGGATCTATGACGTCAAACTTCTTGCTATGATGTTTCTTCAAGGTGAACATTTAGATCTCTTGAGTGATTGTAATGTTTATTACAGTAAGGCAGAAGTATTTCCATCTATCTTATCATGCTTAAGATAGAGCTTGAGTTTGTTTGAATGCTGCTCTTAAATATGACGTTTAAGAGTAG
The DNA here is from genome assembly GCA_000711775.1 of Oxytricha trifallax. NCBI lineage: Eukaryota > Ciliophora > Spirotrichea > Sporadotrichida > Oxytrichidae > Oxytricha > Oxytricha trifallax. The sequence goes on along the minus strand of ARYC01012077.1, from coordinate 14,378 downwards.
ATTTATAGGTAAAGCTTTTCTTGCACTCTTCACGAAAATGATCTATCTTTATTTCTTTTTTCTCTTCCTCCACTTCAACCATTTTTATTGGTACCTCACATTATATTTCTTAGCTCTCCATATCTATTTTACAATTGAATTGCTATTCAAAGTCTGAGACCTAAGGTAAAAAATTTAGGTTCATATTAAGTAGAGGCATCACAAGTTTGAATTTTCTTTTTATACATGAAAAAATGCTCTTGCTGGTCAATGCCAAGTAATGCCGCTTTTCTAAGTAAGTTGCCGTTCATTTTATAAATACTATTAATAATTATATAAGTTGTATAAATTCTACCTTTAAAAAAAGTAAGAGCAATTCCTCAAAGATTTAGAGAGGTTTGATAATAACAGAGTGCGTGACATTATTTAAATTTTCTTAAATTTTGAGATAATTTATTTACTAATTTATCCATTTTATACATTAAAATGCACCTAAACGTGTTTTGGGAAGTTAGGTGGCGCTCCTAAATCTGTTCTCGTAAAATTAGGAGGGGAAGTTTTAAAGTAATTTTTTTTTATTTACCACCTAATCCGGTTTTGAACTTTAATTTAACTTCCTAATTAAGTTTTAAATAAATTAGGAGCACCACCTAGTTAAATTAATTATATTAGGAGCAATTTAATTGAGAAAGTTTGATATAAATGGAAGTCAAACTTTGAAACTTGGAGAAAGTTCCTCCATCTTTCTTTATTTATGTGATTCAGGTTAACCTCCTAGTGGATCTCCCTATTTAGAAGTAAAATTTTAGTAAGTTCAGAATGGATATCCATAATTTTAAATTTCATAAACATTTATAGAAACTGGAAGCTAGATGGAATCTATGAATGATGCAATGAAAAGAATTTGATCTCAAGATTTAATAGGAAAATTCAGAAGTAAAGAATACCTTTACAGATACTTGGTATAACAAGGAAAGTTTTCAATTATAACTAACTTAATAACCATAGTCGAATTGTTCTTGCCAACACAGGAGGAACAGAAATATCATTCTTATAGGCATTCAAAAACCCCAAATCCTTCTAAGGATTATCTTGGATATGATGGTGCTCTTACAATTATCATGTCTACAATCTGTTTGACTTCTTTGCAGATATCGTCCTGATTTATATGCTCACTCGCTAAACTTATTGATTATTTTTCTTATTTGGTACCATAGTAAGACATGCATTCCATGTCACTCTCTAAAATTATAGCAGCTACTGCCCATGCATCCCACTAAACTGATCCATTCGTCCACTTCTCTCTTATTGGGAAGTAGCCAGGCGTGCCAAGAACCTTTGCTAAAGTTACTATCTCTTATCTTAAGGCTCTATTGAAATCGATAACTACGACTTCTAAAGGGCAGAGGTTTAGCATTACATTTTCAGGTTTCAAATCTCTATGGACATGTCCAAGTTCGTGCAACTCCTTGACACCCTTTATCATATGTGATAGTATATCATTCAACATCTACAAAAATCTCTCAGAGTCATTTCATATTTCTTAAGTCTTAGTGCGATAAAACTATAGCTTAAAATAACACCATCTAGCTTAAGCAAGTTCTTGCAATCTTTTCTCTATGCCTCTTTAAGAATCATATATTTGTTAGCAAACTTATTTTAGTATTGCTCGTTCTTAAGGAGATAGCTGAAATGGTATACCTTGTATGCATACTCATCAACCACTATAAGCTTTGCTTTGTTATGAATACTTATATGCAAGTAATTCTCAATACAACTACTTAGATTTATTGCATTCAATGCAGGAATGTTCATAGCTTTTGCTTGGAAGCAGGCTAGAATTGTATTGGCTGCAGGTTAGTTCATTGATTCTTATCTTTTCTGTCTCTTGAGCTTGTCCTGTAACTCTCTTTAAGACTCGAGAGTATTTGATTTTCTTTTGGCTGGCACAAGTTTTTATGTCTCTTTATCTTAAATCAAGAACTCACTGAGGTGATGCTTTTGCATGTGCTTCTTAACTTTTGCAGAGTGAGTATAAGATTTCATACAAGTTGTGCATTAGTACCTTCCATCCACTTTGTCATGCTTGAAATATATCTTGGCTTTGCCAGAGTGAACCTTTAGGTTCTCTTCAAGCTTTGTTCGGTTGAGAAAAGATTCTAAGCAGTCTTCACATAAAAATGTTTTTATCTTTTCAATAAGGAGCTGTTCTTTTATCTTCTCAACATATTCAATTTATGTTTAAAGTCCTATCTCTACTCTCTCCTTTAAGTTTTATACTTCTATTTTAAGACCTCTGCTTCAAACTCAAGAGCTCTTAGCTCTACCTCTCTCTCAACATAAATAACTTCTGACTTTTTAGTTGAGCCAAAGTTAAGCTATGATTCAAAACCCTAAAACTCTTTCAGTAATTATATTGAGTTTTTGATTGATAAAGTAGACTGTTTGTGTATACTTTATTAGGATTTTAATCAGGTTTATGTAGGGGTTTAATGTTTAAGTTTGATGTAAATTAGTGTGTATTTTAGGTGTTGCATTTTAAATATTCACTCAAACAGTACCTTGGCATCACGAGGCAACTTTCTAAACTTAATTTCTCCTATCCAACTAATTCTCTAGTCGATTGTATGTTCTACTCTGTTGTTAGGCTTCAGGATAATTTGCTCAGCCATATCTCTCAATTTACCTTTTATCCTATTTTGCTCTTATTACTGCTGGATTCTTTGCTTTGAATCTTTTTCTCTTCTACAACTGCAGTAATCATTTCTTGGCATATCGGATTCAGCAATAATTGCTGCTAGAAACCAGATATCCCACTTTATATCTCCATCCCTCCAGTCTTCTTTCTCTGAAAATATTCAGGAGTGCCACTAACGTTGGCCAGTCCTGAAGCCTCAACTCTCTACGATCTATAGAGTCTTTTCTTACCACTCTGAGTGGTGAAAAGTCCAGCATAATGTTTCAGCTTTAAATCTCTGTGCACGTATCCTAGAGTATGCAGCTCCTCAATACCTTTGCAGATATTTGTTAGAATAAGAGGTATTTAATTTGGACACCTTTAGTCTTGGACGTAGTCTCTTAATGTCATTTAGTATAAAAGTAGGCGAAAAACTAAATGATTTTAAGCACGTAGATTGCTTCAAGTTTAATAATAAATCTGCTCTGTCTATCCCTTGCTTTTGTAAGAGCTTGATACTCATTGACAAACTCCATTTGATACTTGTCATCGCATTTAAAGTAATTGAATGGATAAATCTTGTAAGCAAACTTCTTATCAGTTCTGACTTTTTCTCATATATATCTTCAAGATTAAGATAATTTTCTTTGCACTCAGTTAGGCCAATATATTCAATATTGAAAGCTTGAGTGCATGCATCTCGAGAGTAATTTTTACTATCTCAGAGGCAGGGAGGTTTCTCACTCCTTTAATTGAGTTTATTCTCTTTCTTAATTCTTTGCTCTAGAGATTCTAAAGGGTCTCTTAACTTTCTTTTCTGAAGAAATACTTCACCAGTCTCAAGGATCTATGACGTCAAACTTCTTGCTATGATGTTTCTTCAAGGTGAACATTTAGATCTCTTGAGTGATTGTAATGTTTATTACAGTAAGGCAGAAGTATTTCCATCTATCTTATCATGCTTAAGATAGAGCTTGAGTTTGTTTGAATGCTGCTCTTAAATATGACGTTTAAGAGTAGATTTATAGGTAAAGCTTTTCTTGCACTCTTCACGAAAATGATCTATCTTTATTTCTTTTTTCTCTTCCTCCACTTCAACCATTTTTATTGGTACCTCACATTATATTTCTTAGCTCTGTATTTCTATTTTACAATTGAATTGTTATCAAAGTCTGAGACTTAAGGTAAGAAGATTTCAGGTTCATTTTAGGTAGAGGCATCATCAGTCTCAATTTTCTTTTTATTCATGAAAGAAAGTTTTTTCTGTCTAATGTCAAGCAATGCCTCTTTCTAAGTTAGTTACCGCTCATTTATAAATACTATTAGTAATTATATAAGCTGTATAAATTCTACCTTTATACTGGATTAAGAGCACATCCTCAAAGATTTATGGAGGTTTATAAGAACAAAGTGCGTGACATTAGTTTAAATTTTCTTAAATTTTGAGATATTTTATATACTAATTCATCAATTTTATACATTAAAATGCAGATAAATATGTTTTGTAAAGTTAGGAGGTCCTCCTAAATTTATTCTTGCAAAATTAGGATGGGAGGTTTTAAAGTAAATTTTTTTTATTTACCACCTAATCCGGTTTTGAACTTTAATTTAACTTCCTAATAAAGTTTTAAATAAATTAGGAGCAACACCTAGTTAAATTAATTATATATAATAGGAGCAATTTAATGGAGAAAGTTTAATAAAAATTGAAGTCATACTCTGAAACTTGGAGAAATTTTCTCCATCTTTCTTTATATATGTGATTTAGGTTAACCTCCTAGTGGATCTCCCTATTTAGAAGTAAAATTTTAGTAAGTTCAGAATGGATATCCATAATTTTAAATTTCATAAACATTTATAGAAACTGGAAGCTAGATGGAATCTATGAATGATGCAATGAAAAGAATTTGATCTCAAGATTTAATAGGAAAATTCAGAAGTAAAGAATACCTTTACAGATACTTGGTATAACAAGGAAAGTTTTCAATTATAACTAACTTAATAACCATAGTCGAATTGTTCTTGCCAACACAGGAGGAACAGAAATATCATTCTTATAGGCATTCAAAACCCCAATCTCTTCTAAGGATTATCTTTGATATGATGGTGCTCTTACAATTATCATGTCTACAATCTGTTTGATTTCTTTGCAGATATCGTCCTGCTTTATATGCTTACTGGCTAAAGTTATTGATTATTTCTCTTACTTTGTACCATAGTAAGACATGCATCCATGTCACTCTCTAAAATTATAGCAGCTACTGCCCATACATCCACTAAACTGATCCATTCGTCCACTTCTCTCTTATTGGGAAGTAGCCAGGAGTGCGAAGAACCTTTGCTAAAGTTACTATCTCTTATCTTAAGGCTCTATTGAAATCGATAACTACGACTTCTAAAGGGCAGAGGTTTAGCATTACATTTTCTGGTTTCAAATCTCTATGAACATATCCAAGTTCGTGCAACTCCTTGACACCTTTTATCATATGTGATAGTATATCATTTAAATCTAAAAAATCTCTCAGAGTCATTTCATATTTCTTAAGTCTTAGTGCGATAAAACCATAGCTTAAAATAACACCATCTAGCTTAAGCAAGTTCTTGCAATCTTTTCTCTATGCCTCTCTAAGATCATATATTCGTTAGCAAACTCATTTTAGTATTGCTCGTTCTTAAGGAGATAGCTGAAAGGGTACACCTTGTATGCATACTCATCAACCACTATAAGCTTTGCTTTGTTAGGAACACTTATATGCAAGTAATTCTCAATACAACTACTTAGATTAATTTCATTCAATGCAGGAATGCTCATAGCTTTTGCTTGGAAGCAGGCTAGAATTGTATTGCCTGCAGGTTAGTTCATCGATTCTTATCTTTTCTGTCTCTTGAGCTTCTCCTGTAACTCTCTTTAAGACTCGATAGTATTTGATTTTCTTTTCGCTGGCACAAGTTTTTATGTCTCTTTATCTTAAATCAAGAACTCACTGAGGTGATGCTTTTGCATGTGCTTCTTAACTTTTGCAGAGTGAGTATAAGACTTCATACAAGTTGTGCATCAGTACCTTCCATCCACTTTGTCATGCTTGAAATATACCTTGGCTTTGCCAGAGTGAACCTCTTTAAGGTTTCTCTTCAAGCTTTGTTCGGTTGAGAAAAGATTCTAAGCAGTCTTCACATAAAAATGTTTTTATCTTTTCAATAAGGAGCTGTTCTTTTATCTTCTCAACATATTCAATTTATGTTTAAAGTCCTATCTCTACTCTCTCCTTTAAGTTTTATACTTCTATTTTAAGACCTCTGCTTCAAACTCAAGAGCTCTTAGCTCTACCTCTCTCTCAACATAAATAACTTCTGACTTTTTAGTTGAGCCAAAGTTAAGCTATGATTCAAAAACCCCAAAACCCTTTCAGTAGTTTGATTGAGTTTTTGATTGATAAAGTAGACTATTAGTTCATACTTTATTAGGGTTTTAATAGGGTTTATGTAGGAGTTTAATGTTTAAATTTTATGTAAATTAGTGTGAATTTTAGCTGTTGTATTTTAAATATTCACTCAAACAGTACCTTAGTATCATAAAGCAATTTTCTAAACTTAATTTTTCCTAACCAACTAATTATCTAGTCGATGGTATGTTCTGCTATGATGTTAGACTTCAGGATAATTTGCTCAGCCATATCTCTCATTTTACCTTTTATCTTATTTTGCTCTAAATACTGCTGGATTCTTTGCTTTGAATCTTTTTCTCTTCTACAACTGCAGTAATCATTTCTTGGCATATCGGATTCAGCAATTATTGCTGCTAGAGACCAGATATCCCACCTTATATCTCCATCCCTCCAGTCTTCTCTCTCTGGAAAATATTCGAGAGTGCCACGAACGTTGGCCAGTCCTGAAGCCCCAACTCTCTAAGATTTATTGAAGTCTATTATTACCACTTTGAGTGGTGAAAAGTCAAGCATAATTTTTCAGGCTTTAAATCTCTGTGCACGTATCCTAAAGTATGCAGCTCCTCAAAAAAACAAACAAAAACAAAACAAAAAAAAAAAATTACCTTTGCAGATATTTGTTAGAATAAGAGGTATTTAAATTGGACACCTTTAGTCTTGGACGTAGTCTCTTAATGTCATTTAGTATAAAAGTAGGCGAAAAACTAAATGATTTTAAGCACGTAGAATTGCTTCAAGTTTAATAATAAATCTGCTCTGTCTATCCCTTGCTTTGTAAGAGCTTGATACTCATTGACAAACTCCATTTGATACTTGTCATCGCATTTAAAGTAATTGAATGGATAAATCTTGTAAGCAAACTTCTTATCAGTTATGACTTTTTCTCAAATATATCTTCAAAATTAAGATAACTTTCTTTGCACTCAGTTAGGCCAATTATATTCAATATTGGGAGCTTGAGTGCATGCATCTTGAGAGTAATTTTTACTATCTCAGAGGCAGGGAGGTTTCTCACTGCTTTAATTGAGTTTATTCTCTTTCTTAACTCTTTGCTCTAGAGATTCTAAAGGGTCTCTTAACTTTCTTTTCTGAAGAAATACTTCACCAGTCTCAAAGATCTATGACGTCAAACTTCTTGCCATGATGTTTCTTCAAGGTGAACATTTAGATCTCTTGAGTGATTGTAATGTTTATTACAGTAAGGCAGAAGTATTTCCATCTATCTAATCATGCTTAAGATAGAGCTTGAGTTTGTTTGAATGCTGCTCTTAAATATGACGTTTAAGAGTAGATTTATAGGTAAAGCTTTTCTTGCACTCTTCACGAAAATGATCTATCTTTATTTCTTTTTTCTCTTCCTCCACTTCAACCATTTTTATTGGTACCTCACATTATATTTCTTAGCTCTCCATATCTATTTTACAATTGAATTGCTATTCAAAGTCTGAGACCTAAGGTAAAAAAATTTAGGTTCATATTAAGCAGAGGCATCACAAGTCTGAATTTTCTTTTGATACATGAAAAAAAGATCTTGCTGGTCAATGCCAAGTAATGACGCTTTTCTAAGTAAGTTGCCGCTCATTTTATAAATACTATAAATAATTATATAAGCTGTATAAATTCTACCTTTAAAAAAAGTAAGAGCAATTCCTCAAAAATTTAGAGAGGTTTGATAAGAACAAAGTGCGTGACATTAGTTTAAATTTTCTTAAATTTTGAGATATTTTATATACTAATTCATCAATTTTATACATTAAAATGCAGATAAATATGTTTTGTAAAGTTAGGAGGTCCTCCTAAATTTATTCTTGCAAAATTAGGATGGGAGGTTTTAAAGTAAATTTTTTTTATTTACCACCTAATCCGGTTTTGAACTTTAATTTAACTTCCTAATAAAGTTTTAAATAAATTAGGAGCAACACCTAGTTAAATTAATTATATTAGGAGCAATTTAATGGAGAAAGTTTGATAAAAATAGAAGTCAAACTCTGAAACTTGGAGAAAGATCATCCATCTTTCTTTATAAATGTGATTCAGGTTGACCTCCAAGTGGATCTCCCTATTTAGCAGTAGAATTTTAGTAAGTTCAGAATGGATATCCATAATTTTAAATTTCATTAACATTTATGAAACTTGAAGCAAGATGGAATCTATGAATGATGCAATGAAGAGAATTTAATCTCAAGATTTAATAGGAAAATTCAGAAGTAAAGAAGATCTTTACAGATACTTGGTATAGCTAGGTAAGTTTTCACTTATAACTAATTTTTTGACCATAGTTGGATTGTTCTTGCCAACACAGGAGGGAACAAAAATATCCTTTTTAAAAGTATCAAAACCCCAAAATCCTTTCTAAGGATTATCTTTGATATGATGGTGCTCTTACAATTATCATGTCTATAATCTGTTTGATTTCTTTGCAGATATCGTCCTGCTTTATATGCTTACTGGCTAAAGTTATTGATTATTTTTCTTATTTGGTACCATAGTTAGACATGCATTCCATGTCACTCTCTAAAATTATAGCAGCTACTGCCCATGCATCCCACTAAACTGATCCATTCGTCCACTTCTCTCTTATTGGGAAGTAGCCAGGCGTGCCAAGAACCTTTGCTAAAGTTACTATCTCTTATCTTATGGCTCTATTGAAATCGATAACTACGACTTCTAAAGGGCAGAGGTTTAGCATTACATTTTTAGGTTTCAAATCTCTATGAACATATCCAGGTTCATGCTACTCCTTGACACCCTTTATCATATGTGATCGTATATCATTCAAATCTAAATAATCTCTCAGAGTCATTTCATATTTCTTAAGTCTTAGTGCGATAAAACCATAGCTTAAAATAATACCATCTAGCTTAAGCAAGTTCTTGCAATCTTTTCTCTATGCCTCTCTAAGAATCATATATTCGTTAGCAAACTCATTTTAGTATTGCTCGTTCTTAAGGAGATTGCTGAAGGGTATACCTTGTATGCATACTCATCAACCACTTTAAGCTTTGCTTTGTTAGGAACACTTATATGCAGGTAATTCTCAATACAACTACTTAGATTAATTGCATTCAATGCAGGAATGTTCATAGCTTTTGCTTGGAAGCAGGCTAGAATTGTATTGCCTGCAGGTTAGTTCATTGATTCTTATCTTTTCTGTCTCTTGAGCTTTTCCTGTAACTCTCTTTAAGACTCGAGAGTATTTGATTTTCTTTTAGCTGGCACAAGTTTTTATGTCTCTTTATCTTAAATCAAGAACTCACTGAGGTGATGCTTTTGATGTGCTTCTTAACTTTTGCAGAGTGAGTATAAGACTTCATACAAGTTGTGCATTAGTACCTTCCATCCACTTTTTCATGCTTGAAATATATCTTGGCTTTGCCAGAGTGCACCTCTTTAAGGTTTCTCTTCAAGCTTTGTTCGGTTGAGAAAAGATTCTAAGCAGTCTTCACATAAAAATGTTTTTATCTTTTCAATAAGGAGCTGTTCTTTTATCTTCTCAACATATTCAATTTATGTTTAAAGTCCTATCTCTACTCTCTCCTTTAAGTTTTATACTTCTATTTTAAGACCTCTGCTTCAAACTCAAGAGCTCTTAGCTCTACCTCTCTCTCAACATAAATAACTTCTGACTTTTTAGTTGAGCCAAAGTTAAGCTATGATTCAAAACCCTAAAACTCTTTCAGTAATTATATTGAGTTTTTGATTGATAAAGTAGACTGTTTGTGTATACTTTATTAGGATTTTAATAAGGTTTATGTAGGGGTTTAATGTTTAAGTTTGATGTAAATTAGTGTGTATTTAGGTGTTGTATTTTAAATATTCACTCAAACAGTACCTTGGCATCATGAGGCAACTTTCTAAACTTAATTTTTCCTAACCAACTAATTATCTAGTCGATTGTATGTTCTGCTCTGTTGTTAGGCTTCAGGATAATTTGCTCAGCCATTTCTATCATTTTACCTTTTATCTTATTTTGCTCTAGATACTGCTGTATTCTTTGCTTTGAATCTTTTTCTCTTCTACAACTGCAGTAATCATTTCTTGGCATATCGGATTCAGCAATAATTGCTGCTAGAGACCAGATATCCCACCTTATATCTCCATCCCTCCAGTCTTCTCTCTCTGGAAAATATTCGAGAGTGCCACGAACGTTGGCCAGTCCTGAAGCCCCAACTCTCTAAGATTTATTGAAGTCTATTATTACCACTTTGAGTGGTGAAAAGTCAAGCATAATTTTTCAGGCTTTAAATCTCTGTGCACGTATCCTAAAGTATGCAGCTCCTCAATACCTTTGCAGAAATTTGTTAGAATAAGAGGTATTTAATTTGGACACCTTTAGTCTTGGACGTAGTCTCTTAATGTCATTTAGTATAAAAGTAGGCGAAAAACAAAATGATTTTAAGCACGGAGATTGCTTCAAGTTTAATAATAAATCTGCTCTGTCTATCCCTTGCTTTTGTAAGAGCTTGAAACTCATTGACAAACTCCATTTGATACTTGTCATCGCATTTAAAGTAATTGAATGGATAAATCTTGTAAGCAAACTGCTTATCAGTTATGACTTTTTTCTCAAATATATCTTCAAGAATAAGATAACTTTCTTTGCACTAAGTTAGGCCAATTATATTCAATATTGGAAGCTTGAGTGAATGCATTTTGAGAGTAATTTTTACTATCTCAGAGGCAGGGAGGTATATCACTGCTTTAATGAGTTTATTCTCTTTCTTAACTCTTTGCTCCAGAAATTCTAAAGGATCTCTTGGCTTTCTTTTCTGAAGAAATACTTCACCAGTCTCAGGATCTATGACTTCAAACTTCTTACCATGGTGTTTTTCAAGGTGAACATTTAGATCTCTTGAGTGATTGTAATGTTTATTACAGTAAGGCAGAAGTATTTTTTTTTTTTTTTTTTTTTTTTTTTTTTTTTCCATCTATCTTATCATGCTTAAGATAGAGCTTGGGTTTGTTAGAATGCTACTCTAAAATATGACGTTTGAGAGCAGATTTCTAAGCAAAGCTCTTCTAATACACTTCACAAAAATGATCCATCTTTATTTCTTTTTTCTCTTCCTCCTCTTCAACCATTTTTATTGGTACTTCACATTTATTTCTTAGCTCTGCATATCTATTTTACATTTGAATTGTTATTCAAAGTCTGAGACCTAAGGTAAGAAAATTTCAGGTTCATATTAGGTAGAGGCATCACAATTCAATTTTCTTTTGATTCATGAAAGAAAGATTTTTCTATCCAATGTCAACCAATGCCTATTCTTTTCTAACTAAGTTACCGCTCATTTTATAAATACTATTAATAATTATATAAGCTGTATAAATTCTACCTTTAAACAAAAGTAAGAGCAAATCCTCAAGGATTTAGAGAGGTTTGATAAGAACAGAGTGCGTGACATTAGTTTAAATTTTCTTAAATTTTGAGATAATTTATTTACTAATTTATCCATTTTATACATTAAAATGCACCTAAACGTGTTTTGGGAAGTTAGGTGGCGCTCCTAAATCTGTTCTCGTAAAATTAGGAGGGGAAGTTTTAAAGTAAATTTTTTTTATTTACCACCTAATCCGGTTTGAACTTTAATTTAACCTCCTAATTAAGTTTTAAATAAATTAGGAGCAACACCTAATTAAATTAATTATTATTAGAAGCAATTTAATGGAAAAAGTTTAATAAAAATGGAAATTAAACTCTGAAACTTGGAGAAATTTCTCCATCTTTCTCTATATATGTGATTCAGGTTAACCTCCTAGTGGATCTCCCTATTTAGAAGTAAAATTTTAGTAAGTTCAGAATGGATATCCATAATTTTAAATTTCATAAACATTTATAGAAACTGGAAGCTAGATGGAATCTATGAATGATGCAATGAAAAGAATTTGATCTCAAGATTTAATAGGAAAATTCAGAAGTAAAGAATACCTTTACAGATACTTGGTATAACAAGGAAAGTTTTCAATTATAACTAACTTAATAACCATAGTCGAATTGTTCTTGCCAACACAGGAGGAACAGAAATATCATTCTTATAGGCATTCAAAACCCCAAAATTCCCTTCTAAGGATTATCTTGGATATGATGGTGCTCTTACAATTATCATGTCTATAATCTGTTTGATTTCTTTGCAGATATCGTCCTGCTTAATATGCTTAATGGCTAAACTTATTGATTATTTCTCTTATTTGGTACCATAGTTAGACATGCATTCCATGTCACTCTCTAAAATTATAGCAGCTACTGTCCATACATCCCACTAAACTGATCCATTCGTCCACTTCTCTCTTATTGGGAAGCAATCAGGAGTGCCAAGAACCTTTGCTAAAGTTACTATCTCTTATCTTAATGCTCTATTGAAATCGATAACTACGGCTTCTAAAGGGCAAAGATTCAGCATTACATTTTCAGGTTTCAAATCTCTATGAACATATCCAGGTTCATGCAACTCCTTGACACCCTTTATCATATCTGATAGAATATCATTCAATTCTAAATAATCTCTCAGAGTCATTTCATATTTCTTAAGTCTTAGTGCGATAAAAGCATAGCTTAAAACAACACCATCTAGCTTAAGCAAGTTCTTGCAATCTTTTCTCAATGCCTCTTTAAGAATCATATATTCGTTATCAAACTCATTTTAGTATTGCTCGTTCTTAAGGAGATAGCTGAAAGGGTACACCTTATGTAGGCATACTCATCAACCACTATAAGCTTTGCCTTGTTAGGAACACTTATATGCAAGTAATTCTCAATACAACTACTTAAATTAATTGCATTCAATGCAGGAATGCTCATAGCTTTTGCTTGGAAGCAGGCTAGAATTGTACTGCCTGCAGGTTAGTTCATCGATTCTTATCTTTTCTGTCTCTTGAGCTTCTCCTGTAACTCTCTTTAAGACTCGATAGTATTTGATTTTCTTTTAGCTGGCACAAGTTTTTATGTCTCTTTATCTTAAATCAAGAACTCACTGAGGTGATGCTTCTGCATGTGCTTCTTAACTTTTGCAGAGTGAGTATATGACTTCATACAAGTTGTGCATTAGTACCTTCCATCCACTTTGTCATGCTTGAAATATATCTTGGCTTTGCAAGAGTGAACCTCTTTAAGGTTTCTCTTCAAGCTTTGTTCGGTTGAGAAAAGATTCTAAGCAGTCTTCACATAAAAATGTTTTTATCTTTTCAATAAGGAGCTGTTCTTTTATCTTCTCAACATATTCAATTTATGTTTAAAGTCCTATCTCTACTCTCTCCTTTAAGTTTTATACTTCTATTTTAAGACCTCTGCTTCAAACTCAAGAGCTCTTAGCTCTACCTCTCTCTCAACATAAATAACTTCTGACTTTTTAGTTGAGCCAAAGTTAAGCTATGATTCAAAACCCTAAAACTCTTTCAGTAATTATATTGAGTTTTTGATTGATAAAGTAGACTGTTTGTGTATACTTTATTAGGATTTTAATAAGGTTTATGTAGGGGTTTAATGTTTAAGTTTGATGTAAATTAGTGTGTATTTTAGGTGTTGCATTTTAATATTCACTCAAACAGTACCTTGGCATCATGAGGCAATTTTCTAAAACTTAATTTCTCCTAGCCAACTAATTATCTAGTTGATTGTATGATCTACTCTGTTGTTTGGCTTCAGGATAATTTGCTCAGCCATATCTTTCATTTTACATTTTATCTTATTTTGCTCTAGATATTGCTGGATTCTTTGCTTTGAATCTTTTTCTCTTCTACAACTGTAGTAGTCATTTCTTTGCATATCGGATTCAGCAATAATTGCTGCTAGAAACCAGATATCCCACTTTATATCTCCATCCCTCCAGTCTTCTTTCTCTGAAAATATTCAGGAGTGCCACTAACGTTGGCCAGTCCTGAAGCCTCAACTCTCTACGATCTATAGAGTCTTTTCTTACCACTCTGAGTGGTGAAAAGTCCAGCATAATGTTTCAGGCTTTAAATCTCTGTGCACGTATCCTAGAGTATGCAGCTCCTCAATACCTTTGCAGATATTTGTTAGAATAAGAGGTATTTAAATTGGACACCTTTAGTCTTGGACGTAGTCTCTTAATGTCATTTAGTATAAAAGTAGGCGAAAAACTAAATGATTTTAAGCACGTAGAATTGCTTCAAGTTTAATAATAAATCTGCTCTGTCTATCCCTTGCTTTTGTAAGAGCTTGAAACTCATTGCTACATTGATACTTGTCATCACATTTAAAGTAATTGAATGGATAAATCTTGTAAGCAAACTGCTTATCTGTTATGATTTTTTTC
>ARYC01012075.1:0-11622 GCA_000711775.1 Oxytricha trifallax | reverse complement strand
AAATTGCACAAAATATTAAGATTCGATTTTATAGACTCACCTTAGAATATAAACTTTAAAATTGCACAAAATATTAAGATTCGATTATATAGACTCACCTTAGAATATAAACGTATAAATTGGATAAAATATTAAGATTCGATTGTATAGACTCACCTTAGAAAATAAACGTTAAAATTGGATTAAATATTAAGATTCGATTGTATAGACTCACCTTAGAAAATAAACGTTAAAATTATATAAGATATTAAGATTCGATTATATAGACTCACATTAGAATATAAACGTTAAAATTGATTAAAATATTAAGATTCGATTATATAGACTCACCTTAGAATATAAACGTTAAAAATTGGATAAAATATTAAGATTCGATTGTATAGACTCACCTTAGAAAATAAACGTTAAAATTGGATTAAATATTAAGATTCGATTGTATAGACTCACCTTAGAAAATAAACGTTAAAATTATATAAGATATTAAGATTCGATTATATAGACTCACATTAGAATATAAACGTTAAAATTGATTAAAATATTAAGATTCGATTATATAGACTCACCTTAGAATATAAACGTTAAAATTGATTAAATATTAAGATTCGATTTTATAGATTCACCTTAGATTATAAACGTATAAATTGCACAAAATATTAAGATTCGATTTTATAGAACTCACCTTAGAATATAAACGTTAAAATTGGATAAAATATTAAGATTCGATTATATAGACTCACCTTAGAATATAAGCGTATAAAATGCACAAAATATTAAGGTTCGTTTATAGACTTACCTATGGAATTTCACTTTATAATTTTATAAAAATAACTTAAACAATTATTTATCTATATTTTTAATTAAAGTATAAATTTAACAAAATACAACACTTTATCATATTATAGAAATATAAATTTTTCATAAACCTTATAATATAAAATAATATACAAATATTTAACTTCTACGATAAACTTCAATATTATTAAAAACTAATTATTAATTTTAATAGATAAACTTTTTTATAAAAATGATGAAGATTTACCTTTTTTAATGGTATACATAACCTATTTTTTAAGAATTTTTTATATGTTAATAAGAGTTTAAAAATTTTTCAAATTATTAAAAATAAAATTTTTTAAATATGATATTTATTTTTCTTATTAAGTAATTATAATGTTTTAAAGAATTTTTAAATACGAGTAAAATTACTACTTTAATATTAATCTATCATCAATTTATATGCATAATATATTACAATAATATTATTAACTTTATATAATAATACAATATAATTTAAGGCATTAGAATATTAATAATAATTACATTCTCATTTTTAAATATTATATTTTCATTTAAAGTAATTAATACTTTTTAATAATTTTTTTACTTTATATTTTAATATAAAAAATTATTTTTATTTCAAATAATTGTGTTATATTAAAGATTTTTGGTTATTTAATTTATTAAATATTATATTGAATATTTAAATTGATTGTTATTTTTAAAGTTTATAAAGACATATTAAAAATATCATTTATAATATTAAATATAAACAAATAATGCGCAAGAAACCAATAAAAGATTAAACAGAAGATATGAGAGATTTAAATGATGCAACCGTTCAACTCTGTGTTGTTGGCCATCATTTAGAAGGATCTGACTCTTCTGTTTAGTCTAGTCATAAGGAACAACCAGTTCAGATAGACACAACAACAAAAATTCAACCTACAACATAATAAAAAATCAACTAAATTTAGAACGATTATAATCGCCAAGATTTTATTTCAGAAACATCAAGTGTCAGCGAAGTCAATTTTTTTAGCACTTATGTTGAAAATAAAGAAATGACAAAAATTGTTCAGTATATAAGATTGGTATTTTAAGAATAACTAAATTCAATATTTGATACAGTTAGTTATGAGACAGCACTTGAACATTATTACATAAAACAATCATCACATTAATAAATGCAAGAAAGTAATAAAAAAGGAATTAATGTCTATCAAAAATATTCATAATCACTTAGTGAAAACATAAAGTTCAATGATTCATGTTTGAAAGCATATATAGAATAATCAAAAAACAATGTTTTTCTGACTTTTATCAAATAAAAACCAACTTAATATATTGTTAATATAACTAAAAACAACTTATAACTTTCAGATTCACAAACCCAATAGTTCTTAGAAAGATTATCAATTGAAGAGTGCATCATCAGATATAGCATATGGTCAAATGCAAATGTAAACATAAATTTAAATAGTAGTCAATTATCTATATTTCTCAAAAGTATACAAATAAGATTAAAAGATTTTTAAAAATGTAACAAAATTATGAAAGAATGTGGCTGGATTAACAGAATTATCTTATATCAACAAAAATAAACAGAATTTATAAAATTAGAGCAATTAACATCAGAGATATTCAAATATGAATAATTTAGAAAAACAACTCAAGACAAAATTATAGAGAACTTAAGATTGACTGATGATCATACTTTTTACTTATCAGGATCGAAATTTGCAAGATAATAACAACTAAGAATGCATAGAGACTTAGAAAAAATATGTTTAGATAAAATTTGTGGATAATGTGGAAAAAGGCTAGAAATGTTTAATAATATGAAGCAAGATTTTTACATAAAAATGGAGAGAGATAGTTTATCAAGAGCTGAAATCTATTATAGTGAATTTATAAATTAACTAGTTTTCAGAGACATAGATGGTTTGCCTTCTTTTAAAGAATTGAGGGTATGTTACTGGTGCTATAAAAATGTAATTTAAGATGATATAAGGGAAAGGAAAACACCCTAACCATAAGAATTGAAAGCTATAAAAAAGCCTATTGAAGAAGTAAACATCAGACTTGGACACGTTTACAACATGATAATGAATGAATCAAAGATATCTTATCATCACTTGAAAGGAGACACAGGATACTAGCTATACAATAATAGTTTAGGTATATTCAGTAAAGAGTTCTTAAAAAATAAGAATTGGTGGGTTAATATAAATCATTAACAAGAACAAAGAATATGGGCATCACTAAAATGGCTTAAGGATAATAACCACTTATATAAAGAATACTATGCACTTTACGAGGTATTTAGATTAATTGGTAGGAATAGAGTAGTCAAAGCCCTTTTAGATAAGTAAGATGAAAAATATGAGATATACCCAGATTTGGACGAAAACAATATTATAGTATTTGACAGGGAAAGTATAAAGAAGGAACTTGGAGATGCAGAGGTATATATCATTCCAAAGAACTTCAATGAAGTATATTCTGATGTAAAGTAAGTAATGGACTTAAAGGATTTGCAAGCATTTGATGTATTTAAGAGAAATGTTAACTAGGACCTATTAGATAATTTAAGAAGTAATGACATAAACTAAAGAGTTAAAGACAAAGTTACAGAGCTTCACAAAAATGCAGTTTACTATGGAAATGAATTTATGGAAGAAATGTTATTCCCTACACTTTTTCCAGAAGGATTAGGTGGTTATAACAGCTCATATATAAGATAAGGCAAAATGACAGTCACAAGATATTCTAATATGAGAATTCTTAGTATAAGAAAAGAGTTTGGCAAGCATATACCTTATATATTCTTTTTATTTGATAGAAAGAGAAAGGAACAAATGATTAGTGAAACAAGAGGCATAAAATCAGCTGTGCCAGGTCAACACAAAGGACCACTTACAGCTGGTGATATAACATAATAAATAAATGAAAGAGAGAGAACAAATTACTGGGCTAGTTAGCTTACTCATAATTTTATAGGATCACCTTAGACTTTATAGCTTAAGGATTTGAGTTAGACGCTATGTTATAATATGGATTGAAAAAATATGGAAAGAAATGCCCAGATTTACTTCACACAATCACACATGACGAGAAATGCTAATACTTATAGAGAATGAAAGAAAATGGTCAAATCATGAACGATGCTTTACTTACATGTTGCAGTTTCAACACTAAAGCTAGACATGTTATGAAAGCATTTATTGGAAATAAATCAAAGTAAGGAATCTTTGGTAGAGCAGTTATGCAATTTAGAAGAATTGAATTTTAGAAACGTGGGCCACCCCACATGCATGTACTTGTATGGCTTGATGAAGAAGGTACAAGAAAACTAGAAAGGATACTTAGTATAAGCAGTAGTTCCTTAAGTAGATTTAGAACTTAAAGATAAAATATTAAAGAATTATATTCATAGTTGCTCAGATAGATGTTTAGATTAAAAAGGCAAATGTAAAAAGGGATATCCACAACCATTATCAGATACTGACTGTATTACTGAAGACAGGTACTTATATAGAAGATTGACAGAATAAGATAGATGGGTAATTCCTTATAATCCACAAGTTGTAAAAATGACTGACATGAACATAAACGTACTTAGATGCACTGAAGGTTAATTATTAGCATATTTAACTAAATATGTTACAAAATCAGATCCAGGTCTAGATATCAAACTCAACGTTAACTTTGAAAAAGAATAACAAGCTTAAGTTATTAAATTTTTGAAGTCAAATATTATAAGTTCATGTGAAGCTATTTATCACATTCTTGGTTTAAGTTTAGTAGAGAAAAAACCATAAGTAATTAATGTATATACAACAGAACCAAGTAAAAGAATGAGATTGCTTAAAGATGATAAGGTTTTAAAAGAAATGGACAAAGATGATCCTAATATTTATGAAGATGGACCAATAGAACATTATCTTGATCGACCTGTTTAATATGAAGTTTACTTACTTTGAGTTCAGAGAATTCTATGATTACAGATTAAAAGAATCAAAAGTACCCCCAACAATAAAAAATAAGAAAGAATATTTTAAAAGTAACATCCGAGGATGTGATAAATGGTATTTCAAAAGAACTGCAGAAGTAATATTAGCTAAGAGAAAGGTATACTTAGACTAAGGAGAAACATACTATTATTAGAAATTTTTAGAAAAAGTACCTCATAGAAGAAATACAGAATTTTCACCAAATAACACTGAAAAAACATACTATGTGGAATGTATTTTAAGAGATATACTCGATGATGGTGAGCCACTTACAAATGAAGAAATCAGAGCATAATTTATAGTAATGAATACAAACAAGATTAGATTACATGGAATTCTCATGGATTTACTAAGAGATAATAACACATTGATTTAATAAAAGGTCGCATTATAGTAACATTTGTAGGTACTTACTGAACTATTACAAGAAGACAAGTTTGATATTAAACATATTGAAGAGCAACTAGAAAAATAAGATAAAAAACCTTAATAGATTGTTGATTTCTTATAAGAATACTAGTAAGGAAAAGATATAGAAAAGTATTTTATTAATACATATGCATTCAATCCAAAAATAGAACCAGTACTAAAAATATACTTCAAAACATTAATAGATCAACAAAATCCTTTAGTTTGTTTAGGATAAGACTAGAGAAATATATTAGGAAGAATTCATAAAATAATAGAAGGCCAAGAAGAACAATGTTTAATGTTTATAACAGGAGGAAGTGGCTCAGGAAAGAGTTTCTTAATTAAGCACTTACTAATATATTTTACATACTTGTTAAACAAAAAGTGTGTATTATCAGCCACAACAGGAAGAGCAGCTGCTAATATTGATGGAGTAACTTTACATTCTTTATTTAGAATCGATGAATCTATGAAACTTAAGAACTTCGACCCATTGTCCCAATTACAAATTATGCTAAACAGTATAAATGTTTTAATAATTGACGAAGTATCTATGATGTCAGAATAACTATTCACAGTTATAAACAATTCTTTCCAGAAGGCTTAACTAGATCCACTTCTTAGAACAAAATTATTTGGTGGAAAACATATTATTCTAGTAGGTGATTTAATGTAATTACCAGTAGTTGAAAAGAAAGTATAATCAACTTAAGATACCAACAAATCCTTTATCAATAGCTACCTTTTTAGTAATTTTATATGGGTAGAATTAACATAAAACTTCAGATAAAATCAAGACACAAAATTCTTTAACCTTTTAAATAATATGAGGTTATGTTAATTAAATAAAGAAGATTATGATACACTATAAAGTATAAATTAAAAAGAAGGACTTTAACACACATAATTAAATAAAGACACAATAGTTTTAGTTGCCAAAAACTCATAAAAGGATGTTATAAATGATTAAATAACAAGAATAAATTTCAAAGAAGAGGAAGCAAATTAAATATATAGCTTGAACTTTAAATAGACTAACATTGCAGTTTAACCAATTGATTATGAATAATTAGAAGTTTTACTTGAAAATGACAAGTTTGCACAAAAATTCAAGTTACCTTTTAAATTAACTTTATATAAATAACAAATGATAATGATTTATAGGAACATACAAATTCAGCATAAAATAACAAATGGAACTATGGGAACTATTATTGAATTTGGACCCAACAATAAATACTTAAAGTTTTTCAATCATAGATCGAAAGAATTTAAATTATACCTATGTTACAAGAAGCAGTAATATATTAAGGTATAAGATTTGTAAGAAAATAATTTCCAATATAAATAGCATATGCAAGTACAGTACATAAAGTACAAGGATAAACACTCAATAAAATTATAATAAATTGCGATTAAATGATTATTGCTGGTCAATTTTATACAGCATTAAGCAGGGCTTAAAGACTACAAGATGTTACACTTATTAATTTCACAAAACATTGTATAAACATGAGTGGTTATATGAGAGAAACATAAACTAAAAATTTAATAAGAAGTAAAGAAACACAAGAATAATATGATTAAACATAGGTAGCACTAAATGACTTGAGCTATTTATTAGACGAATATATGAAAACTATTCCAGAAGAAACTATTAAAGATATTCACAAATTAATAGGTAAGCTTGACTATAAAAAATTACTATCACAAGATTTGGTTATTGATGAAAACTATAATGTTAAACAGGTAGACGACAATATTGACTTTAATAATCTAAATATCTTTTCAAGTTAAAGTAGCTAGATGAGTGGAATATCATTAGTATAATGGGGTTTGGGTTTTGTTATATTATTAATAGGGGATTTGGGGACGCTCATAGTTAAAAAATGGCCGGAATGAAACTATTTGTATTTTATGGTGATAAATTCTGTTATTATGGTAGATCTTTTAATTTTGAGTAAAACTCGGTACTAAACTTTATTTACATGACTTTTATTTTATGAGGTACGACCACTTGTATATATGAAAATGGTGATAAATTTTCAAAAATTTAAAAAAATTGCCAAAACCCCAAAAAACTGGCTTTTTGTAACTTTTTTCATTTATTTTAGAAAAATTTATATTTTTAATTTCATTATAAATTTGAATATAATATTAATTAAAACTATAAAATAACTATAAATTTATATACATTCACTTTATTGACAATAAATTGACTATACATTATTATATAATCAGAATATGTAATATAAGTTGCCTTTAAATTCATATAAAATAACTATATAAATGAACTGTATATTCCCATATAATCTGTATATTTAGTATAAATTCATATATAATCACTATATTTACTAAAAATTGATTATAAATTCATATCTAATTACTATATTTACTATAAATGATATATATTTAATATATTTCCCAAAAATCGATTATAAATTTAAATAAAATCACTATATTAAGTCTAAGTTGGCTATAAATTAATGAATAATAATAATATTTACTATAAATTGAGTATAAAATTATATATATATTCACTAAATAACAACTAAATCGAGTATAAAAAAATGAGGTACTAATTATATTTGAATACAAGAAATTATAATGTTGTAAGTCAATACATAACTATAAATACATAAGAAGAAATTATATTTTTGTAATTAGTGAATGGTAGAATGCGATAAGCAATACTATTACGGTAAAGGAAATGTACAGAGGAGTAGCTAGAATGGTGGACTCTGGTAGATTACGGAAGGCGGGAGGTGGGAGTGTAACCACTTTGGGCGCCGTACATCTTCTAGGGGGGATTTCGATGCGAAGGGGAAGAATTAAATCTTTGCGATTTTTCTGAGCCCACCTCTTGCAAAGTACGAACAACTTTTATGCAAGAGAAAACCCTGCGCAAAAACCCAATATTATGTATGATTTGTAAATATTGCTTTTAATGGTATATTCAGTTGCATTTGTATTAAATATTTATACAATTTTGCAACTAATGCTATTAATAATATATTTAGTCGCATTTTTCATATATATCTTAATTAATTTGCGAATAATGCTATTAAGTATATATTCAGTGGCATCTTTATTAAATATATATAATATTTCGCGACTAATGCTATTAATAATATATTCAGTCGCATTATTATTTAATATTTATAATAATTTGCGAATAATATTATTAATAATATAATAAGTCGCATTTTTATAAAATATTTTAATAATTTGCTAATATTCCTATAAGTAATATGACCAGTCGCACTTTTGAGTAAAAATATTTATTATTACAAATGGAAAATATTATCATTAAACAGTCGCATTTTTAATTATTAATATATATAAATGCGAATAGTATAAAATAATAATCACCAGTCGCATTTTGTTTATACATATTGATTAATGAGAATGGTAAATAATAATAATGATTAGTCGCAAGTATTAATATAAATATTGATTATTAAGAAGGGTAAATACTAATAATGACAAGTCGAACTTATTGGTATAAATCTAGATTAAAGCGAATTTTACCGTATTGGGTCTCAATATTATATTAAAAATAACTATATAAAGGGATGAGTAGTCAGATGGTGTAAATATAGTGGAAAAATTATTGGTGTGGTATTCAGACACTTCATACAGAGGTGATTGTAACTAAATGGACAAGTTGGTAGTGTGCTTTCTCCACACTACATATACAGATAAAGTTAATATAATGTATAAGTTCGTAGTGTGTCGAGGGAAGTTTACTATATGCTTTGGTTTTGAAAAAATGTGTAAAATTTAATATTTTTATATGTGTCTTCTGAAATAGTCCCTACGCACTCATTTCGAATCATCCACAGTATTAAACTTGAAGCACAAAGATTTAAGCTTTAATCTTTTATAAAAGAAAAATTTTATATTAGGTGTATATATACAATATATAAGATGCACACATATTTATTAAAAAAAAAGCAAACAATTTTATTTAGTATATTTTTAGGGAAACAAAAATTTCATAATTATAATGCTATTATTCTATACAATGTCTAACTTCCTTATATGAAAGTAAACATAATTTAACTTTATATAGTTGAATTCTTTGTATTTTATTATTATTTGTATAAAAGTACATATTTTATTTAATTTTAAGAAAATTATATTATTTAAGGTAAATTAGGTCATTAGATCCTATTATAAAAGATTATCTGAGGTATCAAGGTATGTCTAGGTGGATTAGGACCTATGTTTAAGTTGTTAGAGTTGTCAAATGCTTTGTGAACGTTTGTTGGATTATTTTTAAGCTTGCCATTATAGAACCACCATCCATTCATCTGATCACCATCATTGTGTACACCATCTCTTAGTATTGAAGTGAAGTGGTCTGCTATTGACAATGGTCCTGTTCTACATGCAAAGTATATTATTCCACTGATCTCATATATAGCTTATGTTCCATCAAATAAGTCTAGTTGAATGTTGTTGTCCACTGTTATTTGCACTGGTTCAGCCATAACACTATTTACAATTAAGAATTCTGGGGCTAATACTATAGTCTTTTCTCTTGTCATTGTTTATTGATTACATTGGTCACATATTAAATCTGTTTCTTGAAGTGACCCTATTACTGATTAACTAATGTCATTATTAACTAATTCCTATAGTTCGATACTTGCTAATTCTTCATAATTTGTAAGATCATATTGGCAATGAAGATGACTACACCACGATCTTTTATTAATTCCTACTTTAAAATGAGTTGATTATTTGAAGAAATTTTCTATATCACCAAAGTGACAAAATCTTCCACCTATCTACCTTCTTAAAGGTTGTACTGCTCTTAATTACCGTTAACAGAAAGTAAAGTACTCATTTGACTCTGGATACTATTAGTTCTTATTGATTCTGTCAAGTTCTCTGCAACTTTGTACTAATGGTCTTAAACACTAGTCTACCTAGTTTGATTTTATTTCTTAATTCTTGTTGTATATTCCAAAGTAGAATATATGCATTAATGAGTCATGTAGGCAAGAATTGTTGTACCATCTAATAAAAGGGAATCTTTGCTGATTCATTGCTGCTTGGAATGGATTTGGCTATTGTACTGGATAGTTTACTAAGAATGGATTTACTTTTAATACTGGTTGAGCTACTGGCTATGGTTATTGAGGTGATTACTAAATATGTTGCTACAAGTCTTTTATAATTGTAGTTAAGTCATTATCATCTTCATCTGAATCGCTTGATTACTTATTAGAGTCACTGCTCTAACTCATATGTTGTTCTTCATCACTTTCTAAAGGTGTATCATCTCTTGGTCCACTATATTAACTTTCATAGTCACTCTTGTTACTCTCATAAGGGCTATCATCCTTTGGGCCACTATCATCACTGAATTCGTCCTTCATAATTACATTTTGAGATTGTTGACGTTTCTTGGATAGATTTTCAATCTTGGTTATAAGTTCAGGTTCTTTCTTTTCTTCTTGTTGTTACTAATTCTAGTTTTGTTCTTGATCTGTCTTGAATAGTCTTTGATATCCTGATTCAATTATAATGTTAAGATCAACGTCTTTAAGTCTATTGTATATTTCTTGTATCTTGTCTTGATCATAACACTATATTTTTTCGTCTAGTTTTGCTAATAGTTTGTCAACTACTTTATTATCTTCTAATCTCTTTTTGTGATCAATCCAGTTCTTTCCCATGTTAGTATATGTCTCAAGCATGTCCTATCTGTATAATAGCACTGATTCATTGAATCTAATAAGGTAAACATTGTTTAAAGTTGGACATCTAGATAATGCTGTGTAGAACTGTCCTTTGCCAAATATTTAACTGCAATCTATAAAGATACCTTTGAATGTAAGTCCCTATGCTTTGTGTATTGTGCTTGCATAGGCTTCTACTGCAGCAAACTGATTTCTTTATACTTTACATCATTACCTTCATAAAGAATTTCATCTTGATGTCTACCTAGATACTGAATATCTCCTGTCTTTTGATTCTTTATTTTTAAGTACTTATTGTTTGGTCCTACTTCTAGAAGTGTTGCTATCTAACCATTTGCCATGTGGAAATGTAAATCAAAGTTTCTTGTTATCATGATCTTTCCATTAATGTGAAGTTATACTAATTACTGCAAGTTTACATTCTTGGACTAATTTAGTGTTTTAATCATTCTTATATCATCTTCATCAATACTATCTTTATTAATTTTCTGAACGTTTTGTCCTTCAATTCTAAAATCTTATGAATCTATCATAACTCCTTGCTATCCTTTCTTTATTTGATTTACATAGTTGTTATACTGTGGTACTTAGAACTTCTTACCTACTAGTACATGATATTCTGGATTTGTTAGAATTGCATTGACTAAAGGACTAGTCTCATCTACTTCTCTTTTATTAAGTAGTTCAATGTCATTAGGAAGGTA
>ARYC01012074.1:0-11827 GCA_000711775.1 Oxytricha trifallax | reverse complement strand
AATATTTAAACATTAAACCCCTACATAAACCCTATTAAAACCCTATAAAGTATGCACTAATAGTTTATTTTTATCAATCAAAAAACTCAATCAAACTTCTGAAAGGGCTTTGGGGTTTTGATTCATTTAAGGGGTTATTATTGAAGGAATACATTTAATTTGGGAAAATAAATTATAATTAATATACCATGAATTTAAATTAATGGCAGTTAACTTTCTGGAAACCTAGCCAATATGGTAGTTGTTCGAAAATTCAAAATTAGCTGGACTTTGAGAATGGGCGGTACCTCTCTATTGCACCGTAGGATTGAATATATCGAGTTATTTGACCATTAAACTAAACTAAACAAATCACCCAAAATTAAACTCGATTTATCACACTCCTATGATGCGATAGAGAAGTACCGCCATTCTTAAAATACAGCTAATTTTGAATTATTTTTCGAACAACTACCATATTGGCTAGGTTTCCAGGAAGTTAACTGCCACGAATTTAATTTGATGATATATTAATTATAATTTATTTTCCCAAATAAAATGTATTCCTAAAATATTAAAGATTTAATAATAAATTTAATGTAAGTATAATTTTTGGAATTTTAAAATTTATTTTGAATAATTCTAGGTAAAATTAAATCCTATATTAAAAATAAAATACAATTTTTACTTATCAAGAATAACTTTCAAATTTTAAAGTTCTTGATTGATATGATTAAAAGCTAATTATTTTATATTGTAAGATTATTAAAATTTGTACATTAATAAATTGGTAAGATATAGAATACTGAAAATTTCTAAAAATAAATCTAAAGTCAAACATTTAAAGTAATGATTATAAAAGTGTTGGGTATTGACGTCTATTCCTCACTGGTGACTTTCATTTCTCACGGTGACGTCCATTCCTCACCAGTGATGTCCATTTCTCACTTTTGACGTCTATTCCTCAACATTTTTAATATTTCTTAAAAAATATTGATATCGCTCCATAAGAATAAATATTTCTAATTATATTATTTACGAGAATAGACTTTCAACTTCGAAATTCTTATTATACAATCATATCTGAATATATTAAGATTGCTTTTTCATGCCAGAATATATCGAAATTTGCTAATTTGATATTTTTTTTAAATCTAATAAACTCATTTACTCATTCTTTATTTTAAATCAAATTTCTAATTTATTTTTTTTACTTTTGCTATTTCATCTCACCTAATCTTTTAAACCATAATCTATAACTTAGTTATATAATGATAGTTTTAACATTTTAAAAAATTTAGATTTATTACACCCCTCTACTATTTGTAACTTTACTAAATTTTTTTGGGAAAAAGATTCTTTCCTCTTTAGAAGATGCTGACTCATTTCTTATAAAATATGTAACAATTACCATTTAATCTTATAAATCATTTATGAACAAATTTTACTTTCTTAATCATTCTTACACTAATATCTAGATAAATTCTAATTATAACATAAAAATTATATATAATTAACAAAATTTTAAATGCTAAATGAGTTAATTAAAAGTTTTAAACTATAAAAGGCGTATTTTTCGAAAATTGCTTGATATAGAGGGAGTAATGTTTAATAAATTTTTCTATAATTTTTGTCAAATAAAATATTATTAAATGTTTGGTGCTGGGGTTTTGGGGACTCTTCCCTTCAAATCTTTGTGGTTATATATAAGGCAAGTGAAGATTTTTTAATATTTGCTTTCAAATTATTTGTAAAAGTGACCCATAGGAGAAAATAGTATTAATTTCTTTAATGTTTTATGTTAATATTTTAAATGTAACTTAAAAGTATTTAATTTTTATCTTTAAGTTTTTAAAGAGGCAATAAATTTTTTCTTTAGCCTAGACTTTCATTTTAAGTTAATTATAATTTTAAAACATTCAAGTTTTATAATAAATTATATTTTCTTATTTACCATTAATACTTGATATAATTTTATGCATTCAAGAACTCTAGGATTATAAATATTTAAGTAAAAATAACAATAAAATTTTAATATCTATATTATATTCATATAAATGAGGCTCAAGGCTATTAAACTCATTTAATAGGTACAAGCCCAAAAAATACTTAACAGCAATAAGACTCTGAATATTAAAATTATGTTTGTTACGAAATTTTTCGCCTTGAAGAACGTTCTTGAAAAAAATATTATTGCTCCTTATCATGTTTATTAGGCTTTGGGGTTGTGACATAGAATTGTGTTTGAATATATCAATATTATGTATGAATAATAATGTGTATGGGAAAATTTTTAAGAAATATTTATAATGGTGATGAATAGACGTTATGGGTGAAAAATGGACGTCACTGGTGAGGCTGGATGTCACCGTGAGGAATTAACGTCGCTGGTGAGGACTGGACGTCAATACCCAAAGTGTTTTCAATATATTTTTAAAATTAAGTTTTTTTCTTCTTATTTTATTAAATAATTAATATCACCAAATAAATGATTGGAAAAAAATTGCAAATGTCAAATCAAACCTCATAAATCAATTAAAACAAAAAGATTGGGGTTAAGAACAATTAAACTAAAATTAATTATTATTGGCTTATAATTATAATCTTAGTACTAATTATTTTAACTATTATCTTGATTAATTGTCCTAATAAAATAATCCAATCAGCGTGAGCAAATTTAATTTTAGCATAAAAATATTTATTTTCAGCCAATAATTATTAATTTTTAATTTAATTGTTCTTAATACAATCTTCTTGTATTTATTCATCTTTAAGGTTTTATAAAAAATTAACGATTAAAATAAAAATAAAAATAAATTAAATTAATATGAGAGAAATTTGCAAAAAAATTATAATATTAAAAATTGATACAATTAAAATTAAAAACTTCGAATTTTAACAAAAATATATTTGTTAATTAATGTTTGAAGCCACAAAATAATATTTATGAAAATAATAAATATAAATGTCATTTTTTCAAAGCAAAATCTTTTATTAAAGGAGAGAGATTTAAAATTTAATAACAAAAATTTAATCCCCCATAAGATACCTAAAATAAGAAGCATTGAAGTTTCAAACAAAAAAAATCAGGTCAAAAATAAAAGGAAATTAATAAAAATATTTAATAAGACATAATATCTCCTTGAATAAAGTATTTAACTATTGTAAAATATGCTTAAGAAGTTTAAGTAATTTTTATATTAATGAATTTTAACTTGTTAAGAGGAGGTCAGGTCATGGAGAAAGAAACATTTAAAAAATTAAAAATAAAATATTTCGGACTACTACAACTAAGGTCAATTAGGGTACGTAGAGTTTAATTTTATCAATATGATAATTTTCCTACTCTCAAAGATAACCCAGATTTGAAAGATTGAAGTTAAAATATTTAAAGTAAAATTTAAAACTATCATATAAAAGTACAAAATAAATTATTCGATTCTGAGTTAATTAAAAAAAATTATCAATCCTTATTTATAAGGCAAAACTGATCATTGATGTTAGCATAAAAATCCTTGTTAATAATTATGATTTATTATAGGAAATCAATAAATTAAAGTGAAATTAATTAGAATTATTAAAAAATGTCTGAGCAGAAGATGCCGAGTCATTCACAATAAATGTAATTTACAAAAACATATCTAAATTTTTTATTTTTTAGCTAGACTACCTGGTAAGACTAAGAGTAACAGTTGACAGATATTTCAGAAAGCAACAAAAAGACAAGGCGCTGAAGAAGAATGATTGAGATTAAACAACAAATGATGTGTAGTGTGTTTGAACACAGTAACTGTTTTTAGATTTTAAGTTTTGCATATCAAAATAAGTATTTCTATTCATATATTGGATTTTCATTTAAACTTAAACTTTTCCACTTATTTTTCATAAATACTTGGATTAAAAAAAATATTTATTAATAAATTTAACTAGGTCATGTCATGGAGAACAAAACATTTAAAATATCTCAGATTACCACAGCTAAGGTAAATCTAAGGATTTACAATTCAATTTTAATATGAGAATTTTTCTTCTCTTAATGATTGCCAATATATGAAAGAATGAAGTTAAAAGATTTATAGTATAAAGCGAATTTTTAAGTTATTGATTTCTTGAACTTTTTCAATTTTACTTAACAAATTCTTACTAATTTAAGATTCAATTAAGTCGTTCCTAATATAATTTATTTGATTATCTTAATTAGATGACCAAATTGTAAATGGTTACTAAAATCGTTTTTGGCCAATCAAAGTTGATTTTTGTCTTTCAAACTACTATAGTTCTGCATTTTCAACTTTGATACTTCATTTTCAATTATGGAACAATATTTTTTCAAATTTTGGATATTTGCTCTATAATTTTGAATATTTAAATGTTTTCTGTTTGAGAACTTATACTCTTTTGAAATCCTAACTTTTAAACTTTTGACCTGATGTTACGCTCCTTCTCAAGTGTCTAAATAAAGTGGGTTAGGACATTTCTTAGACATTTAGCTAAAATAGCAT
Organism: Oxytricha trifallax; assembly: GCA_000711775.1. NCBI lineage: Eukaryota > Ciliophora > Spirotrichea > Sporadotrichida > Oxytrichidae > Oxytricha > Oxytricha trifallax. The sequence continues at coordinate 7,346 of ARYC01012074.1, read as the reverse complement.
AATAATCGTGAATATAATCAATTAATCAACTTTGTACATTTCTATTTAATTATATTAATTTTATTTATATTTTAGGTACTCTACCGCATTTTAGCTGTTTTGCGGTAGAGTACCTTAATTATATTAATTTTAAAATAAATTAAATTTAAATGCTATGAATAAATAAGTAATTTAGTTTGTAGAAAAAGTAATATATAATAAATAAAATTAAAAAAAAGTGAGAATAATCTTAAAATGTTGCTATATTAAGCAACTTGATAATGGGATTGAGTTTAAAATTTTGAAAATTATTTATTTATTAAATTTATTTACTAAGTTTAAATTATATATTACTTTTTCTACAAACTAAATTACTTATTTATTTGAAGTATTTAAATCTAATTTATTTTAAAATTAATATAATTAAGGTACTCTACCGCAAAACAGCTAAAATGCGGTAGAGTACCTAAAAATATAAATAAATTAATATAATTAAATAGAAATGTACAAAGTTGATTAATTGATTATATTCACGATTATTATGCTATTTTAGCTAATTATATATGTTTTATGAGTTCCTTGATAGCCCTAACCTCCTGATAAAAAATAAATAGCATAATGATATCAAACGAAAAGCTTGAATTTGCTAAATTTCACCTTTCTATTTTTGAGATCCACGATTATTTATTAAAAATTCGTGCAAGGACAGTCTAAATGACTGGAATTATTCAGTTTGAATAATGTAATTGTTCAATGTGCAGTGAATAAATAGATTCAACACTATAAAAAGATTTGAATTTTTACTGAAGGACAGAGAAAATTTTACAATTATACTTGAAACTAAAATATCTACTTTGAATAAATAAGTAATAATAAATATAAGAGAATTAAACTAATTTGCTTAAGAGTCCTATATTAAAGGTTATATTAAATTAGGATATAAAATATTCTAGTACGAATTAAATAAAAATACAGAATTAATTTTTAAAATGCTATAAGAACTCAATGAAGGTTATATTTAATCCTTGTTAAATATACTTGGAAAATTGAATTAATATATTTATATACGATTTTTACCAGATTTAAGGGGTTCAGGTCATGGTAAAAATATAGATTTAAAATAAATGAGTTTTAATAAAATTATATTTATGTGTTTCAATAGAATTAAAAATAAATATATTATTGGCTTAATAAAAACCATCGAGTTTAAAATTATTTGAATATTTAGTTTTTGCTCTAGAATTAAAAATTATTTTCATAAATATAAATCATAAATCTTTTAATATTAAAAATTGTTATAAATTTTAAATTAACGAAATATTATATGTTCTTAAATTCAATTGAAAATGGATTTATATTTTATGTTTACATCGTAAAACCTCTCTAATTGTCAGACACTTTTTCTTTCATTTCCCTTGATTAGTATTTTTTTTATTAAACTTTTTATTACAGATTTTCAATTCTTAAGATTAAACTATGCTTGAAAATTTAAGTTTTAAATTAGTATTGTTAAACTGCGAAAGATTACATAATAAAAGATATTTCTCTTAATACATGAAAATTCACATTTTCTTAAAAACTATTTAAACTCATAATGATAGGGTTCTTCGTAGAATCAGAAATGATTTGAGAATTATATAAATTAATAAAATCTTAAAGTGCAAAATACTATTAATCAACTTATATATTTATTTATTTCACTTTTTGTTAATTAGATTAAGTTTAGATTTAAAAAATTATAATATATGAAATTTTGTATTTATGTTTAAAATTCTCAATCTTTTGTATTTTATCAATATTTAAAATAAAAAGTCTTCGTCACCCAGTACTAAGGTTAATTTGTGTACGTTGTGTTCAATTATAATTTAAGAATTTTATATTACTTTAGATACCAAAGAAAAGAAGTATTAAAGTTTCCTCATACCATAGTTAAATGTCATATTCTTATAAGAATGTCTAAATCTATTCTCTAAGACTGAAATATTAAAATAAATTATTTAAAATTTAATAGATATTTGCATATTTCTTTTTTATTTTAAATATTTATCTTTTCAATTTAGAGTTTTATTTATTAACGAGATTATTTATTTTATTTTAATGTATTTTATTATTTTTTAATTTTAAATTTTATACCGTTAGGTTATAAATTTTTTTAAATTTAAAAACCATTCATTTTAATTATGTTATATTACTTTACTTTTAAATTTATTAAAATAATTAAATTTATTTATTTTGTTTATTTCAGATTAGACGATTTATTAACAATAATTTGTGATATAATATTTTCTTCTTCTAGTTATTATTTATCAAAGATATTTTTATTTTTGAAATTATAGAAATAAATATAGTTATTATATGGTAGTTAGTTAATGATTCTGAAAATATGCTTACTATTGTTAAATATATATAAAATATAAAAATAGAGATTGCTTAATAAAGATTAAATTAATCAATTTACAACTGCCATTTATTTGGTGTTTGTGTACTTTAAATTTAAATAACAGCTAATATTTATAAAGAAATGCATCTCGCTTTAATTGTATTAATAGGAGAACTCTGATTTAACAAGAAGACTATCTCTAACTCACTCATTCAAAACCAATGGCCAAGTAATCAGTGATGTGGCCTAGATTTTCTTAAAATTTTCTAACCTATTCTTTTCTTTGTGATGCATTATCAATCAAATTGTATTATGCTTGTAGATTAGACTCCATCTCTTAAAAAATCTTTTATGCCTGATAATGCTTTGACTATATAGAAGAATTAATTTACATAGGTCTATCTTTTTTTGGGTCAAATTCTATCCCTTTAAGTATGCAAAATTACCTATTAGTAAGTAGTTATTGGAATTATTGGATAATTGTGAGTTATTTAGATATTAGAGTGGTCATAAAGCCTTAGATATCTGCACCATACTAAATAATTCTATTTAAATTCTCATCTTTTTCTAGCGCTTTTTTGGCCTTCTCAAAGTCTGCTGCTTCTTTTTCTAGATAATTTTTGCGATGAAGTTCCAGTATTTATTCATGATTTTAAGATCGAAAGCGGGTCTAATGACAAACATACTTGTTCTTTCCAGTTCGTTTTTTTGAGGTAGCTCCTATATTTCTCGATAGAATTATAAAAATTTAAATAATGTGGTTGGTAATAATTTTGGGTAGATTATTGAAGAAAAGCGCTTTTACATATAAAGGACATTTGGGGATCTTATCATGTTTTTGAAGACATTTTTTGGGTAAATTTTTCTGTAAAAGTGAGGCTTTATTAAGCTACTTAGAGATTCACCGAAGAAGTTTTTGATTTTTATTATAGTCAATAATATTATTTATTTCTTATTGAAAAAATATAAAACATTAAAGTTAAAATAATGAATAAATTTTCTGATATTTCAACTTGTGCATATTTACCTATTTTTAATGCATTTTATCGATATTGAATATTTAACAATATTTAATCAGGATTATAAAATTTAAATAATACATTATAATTAAACTTGCTACTATTGTTTGTTGATTATCGTTCATTTATTTGTACATATAATTATCCCTAATAAACCCCAAAATCCCATCGTCATCTTACCATCAAAGTAATATAAGTTATAATGTAAACAAGTATAAAATAAGTCATAAATGAATATTTAGAATGAAGTTTCAATTGTTAACTTAATCTTCAACCAAATCATATGCTTATTGTTTGTGTCATGCAAATACCTTTTAATCCCAATTCTTATAAATTTAATTTTGGGATCAAATAAGTTGTATTTCGTTATAATATCTTGAATGTTAATGTTAAATTTTATCATAATTGAACTATTAGCTTGTTGTTAATAAAGTTATGGCATTAACTTTTATTGAGATTGTAGTAATTATACAGGAATGTTTTATTCAATTTTTTACTTAAGCAAATCAAAACCGCAAAACCCTTTCAGTAGTTTGATTGAGTTTTTGATTGATATAAGTAGACTATTAGGGCATAGTTTATTAGGGTTTTAGTAGGGTTTATGTAGGGGTTTAATGTTTAAATATTAGTAATTTAAGTGAATGTATACGAGGTTTGGGGTCAGTTTATGATAGTGACTATATAGATTTATTGTTTAAGTTGCGTTATGGATGTGATGAATATAGTGAATAACTCTGGCCTGTTCTGAGTTATTCGTCTATTGCAAGACTGCTCCATAAATCTCCAGCAACTGTGAGGTCTCACTGTCTATTAGCATTGAATTAAAAGAGATAGCATCTTAATTCTAAGCCTAAGAGACCCTTAAAATTTTAGCAGCATCATATTGAATATCTTATTAATGATAAGACTCTTAAATACTGGGCTCATTTCTCTCTAGCCTAGAGGGGTGTGATGTTTCATCGCCAATTTCCTGAGCTTCATATCTCTGCTTAATCGATAGTTAACATATATAAAAAGAACGGAATATCTTACAAGACAGTCAATCGCATTAAGAGAGTGATTGACTTTAATGTTCCATTTTATAAGACTAATTTTAATTATATATTCGATTAAATGCAGAGGTCTTAAGAGCATAATATAAAGTTCTTACACGCTGATGAGGCAGTATTTACTTTTTATACCTTTATATTAAGGTCTTGGTATAAGTGGTACAGCAACATTGAAGTATATGATTAAAAGGTTAAGTTTTAAACTCATGCAATACTTGGTGGAATAAGCGAAGATAATGGCCTCGAGACTTATGTTATCCATCCTCGTTCAATAATGACCGAATAATACATTAATTCCTACAATAGCTTAGAGATAAGTACGCTGACTAAGAGATTATTCTGTTCGTTGATAACTTGTCAGTTCATAAAACTAAAGACTCAAGGAAGGAATATGAAGGCTAAATATAACACCTGTATTTAATGTTCCTTACAGCCCTTAGTTCAATGGAATTGAATTGTCTTGGGGGTTATTGAAAGTTCATTATAAGAAATTGCTGCTCTACCATCTGATGCATGATTTAAAGATAGATACAGTCGATTTTATTAAGAGTGCTGCTAAGAGGGTCAGTGATGATAAAGCTAAAGTATGTTCAAGAGAAGGGAGATTTTGTGTTTATAAATAAGTTTTATATTTAAGCTAATGAATAAGTTCACATATTAAATTTGCCCGTAAAGGGATTTGGCTTCTCTTTCTTTTCTTCCTCTTAAGGCTTGCTTGGGCCTATGTTTCTTCTCTTATTCCAGCTCCTGCATCTTTATTCATCTCGTCTGGCTTTTAGAAATCTTTGAAGAGTCTCTTACTCAATTCATGCTTTACTTGACACTTTCTCCTCTGTTTAATTTGCTGCGCTCTTTCATCAAGTATATAGCAGTGCCAGGTTTTTCTATAAAGTTAGAAGTCTATGCTTACTTGAGATAAATATATGCTTCTGCAGTTCCAACAGCCATGAGTCACTGATTTTGATTATTCTTATGATCTTCTTAAATTACATCACTTAAGTACTCTGGTTTAAGAGTTCCAAGAATTCCAAAGAAGAAGTTTCTCTCTGGTAACTTATTTGAGAGTAGTAACTTTGATGGTAGGTAGAGAGCAACATCTGGATCACTCATAGCATTATCATAAAGATTTGTTACTGAAATTTCAGGGTAGTTAGGTATCTAGATCATTCTGATTTCATTAGACTTAAAAGCTTTTTTCTCTTCACTTAGCAATATCTTCAAGAATGATATTTTTGTTCCCTCCTTTGTTGGCAAGAACAATCCAACTATAGTTAATAAGTTAGTTATAAGTAATAACTTACCTTTCTATACCAAGTATCTCTAAAAATCTTCTTTACTTCTGAATTTTCCTATTAAATCTTGAGATTAAATATTTTTCATTGCATCATTCATAGATTCCATCTTGCTTCAAGTTTCTATAAATGTTTATGAAATTTAAAATTATAAATATCCATTCTGAACTTACTAAAATTTTACAACTAAATAGGGAGATCCACTTGGAGGTCAACCTTAATCAGATAAAAAGATAGTACTGGAGGAACTTTCTCCAAGTTTCAGAGTTTGTCTTCCATTTTCATCAAACTTTCTCCATTAAATTGCTCCCAATAATAATTAATTTAATTAAGTGGTGCTCCTAATTTATTAAAAACTTAATTAGGAGGTTAAATTAAAGTTCAAAACCGTATTAGGTGGTGCATTTATGAAAAATAAGTGGAAATGTATAATTTAAAACGAAAATGAATTTTAATTAAAAGTATTAGTATAGATAATTAAAGAAAATGGAATCATAAACAGCTTTATCCGAGTGGTGAGAGTGATTGCAGCCTTCGATACTTTGCGTGCGCATGGGCGGGGCGGGGCCACAGGCGCGTGACGTGGTGTGTTGTTCCCATCTTTTTCTCGCGTCACTTGAAATTTCGGTCAATTGACATCGCTAGTCCTGCTGGTAAGTATTGCTGAAATAAAAGAATTTTAGATATGTTTTTTGTAACTTACAAATTTTAGTGAATGAACCACCATCTTCACCAACACCATCTTAAGACTTCATTTTATTATAATTTATTATCAATTTAATTAATCAATTTCCTATTATAAATTATGATTAATAAAAATTAAAGTTTAAAACCACCCCTCCTAAATTTACTAGAACAGATTTAGATGCACCACCTATCTTCTCATAACACATTAAGGTGCATTTTAATGAATAAAATTGTTTATATATTATTTAAAAATTTTAGAAATATAAAACTAATGTCTCGAACTCTGTTTTCATTAAACCTCTCTAAATCTATGAGTATATGCTCTTGCTTGTGTATAAAGGTAGTATTTAAACAGTTTATATAATTATTAATAGTACTTATAGAATGAGCGGCAACTTACTAAGAAAAGCGGCATTGCTTGGTATTACCCAGCAAAAACTTTCTTTCATGAATCAAAAGAAAATTTAGACTTGCGATGCATATACCTAGTACGAGCCTGAAATTCTCTAACCTTAGGTCTCAGACTTTGAATAACAATTCAGTTGTTAAATAGAAATGCAGAGCTAAGAAATTCAATGCGAAGTTCCAATAAAAATAGTTGAAGAGGAGGCAGAGAAAAAAAAAATTAAAGCATTACACTTATGAAGAGTGTGAGAAGAATTTGACTTTTATATCTGCTCATAAGCGTCATATCTAAGAGTAGCATTCAAAACACCAAAACCCCTTAATGAGGTTTATAAGTGCTTTGATTTGTAGGGAATTTGTTAGGGGTTGAGGTTATTAATTAAATGCGAGACAAAAATAGCAAGCTTTTGGGGTCTATTTATGATGAAGAGTATATAGATTTAGTGTTTAAACTGTGATATGGATGTGATATACACAGTGAATAAGTCAAACCAGTACTGAACTATAAGTCTATTGCACTGCTCTTAAAGCGAAG
>ARYC01012071.1:0-19746 GCA_000711775.1 Oxytricha trifallax | reverse complement strand
AGTGATAATAGCAATTTTAATGTAAGACCTAGAAATAAAAGAGGTACAAATTTAATTGTAAGTTTATTGTTCTAACTGAAAAGGTAAGTTTATTAAAATATTTATAATACAGTTAGTAATGAATAATTTTTTAATAAAAGCAATTTGCAGAAGACAAAAAAAGATCAATTGATTTTAGGCAAATAAATTTTTATATGAGATAATTAACTAGTTATTAATTAATTAATAATTTTTTTAAAAAAAATATTTTTATCATGAAAGGTTTTTGATATAAAATAATTTTTTTCTTTGCACTGAATTAGACCCTACCTGCCTTATATCCATTTAAAATAATATATTATTATTAGCAAGTTTAATAGTAGTGATTCATTTAAATGTTGAAAAATCTCAATATAAATATATTTTACAAAATAGGTTGACGTGCTTTGTGATCTTTTCATTAATATTTAGAATTTTTTTATCATGTAATTTTTGTCATTTTATTAAAAATAGATTTGTTGTCAATCTTATTTATTCACAATTTTTTTATCTATCCTTCACATTATTGAAATTTATATTAAAAATTTATAGATTTAAATTCATTAAATGAAAAAAAAAGAAAACCTCTGATTCATTATTTTTAATGACTAAATTTTAATTGCACTAATTATAGGACAGCGATGATTCACTCTTTCATTCTAAATTCTCATCTATAGAATTTCCTTATATATATTGATGAATTCAAAAGAAGAGAGAAAGAAAAACGAAGTAAATAAAAGCAAAGGTATGAAGAACTAAACTGACTTTAAGAAATATTATGTCCAAGCAAATGCTTAAATTCTTTGCTTTGAATCAAAGATTATCTAAGGCTTTTTCACAAATGATTACTAAAAAATTTATAATAAATATTAAAAATCTTCTCTAGATTTAATACTATCATCTGATTGAGTTCATTCGAGATCTTGTCAAAACTATTTTAGAGTGAAGTGGCATCGCCTTAAGAACCCTGAAGATAGCAAAGTAGAAGGAATAAGCAACAATATAAAGAAAAGAGACCAGCTGATGATTTACAAAGGCAAACGGAAACAATAAATTAAAAACTCCAATTGATAGTACTTAATAAGCCCCCTAAACATATAACGATATGACTTACTAGTCTTTCTTCATCATTGAGCATTTCTCTGAACTTGACAATGAATAATATCTTATAAATGTTTAAATTTGAAATCAGTTTTCGTTTAAGAAAGAGACTCTTTCAGCTAAAGCGTAAAAATTTTTATTAATCTTGACATACTAAAAAAAAGTTGATTAAGTGTATTCAGAATAAATTCGTAAGTTCCATTATGACATCATCATCAATTATTGATAAAATACAAACGAATAGGAATTAATGAATAAATAAAATAAATAAACTGTCTATATTTTAGTATTAATATATTAAATAAGTCTAATAAATAAGAAAAATGGAATAATAATGGGAGTTTTCTATAGTATATTAATTAATATTATCTTTAACATATTAATTTGAAATATATATTTTTAATTTTCTTAAAAATATCCATAATAATTTGTCATTCCACGGAAATGATGTATTTGAGTTCTTAGTCTGTTCTTAAAATCTTAGTTTTATTTATGTGAATAGAGTAAATATTTAGGTAGCGCAATTAGAAATACCTAAATTCATTGAATTCGAGAAATACCTATATATTATGAGAGTAATGTTATATTTGAAGTAAATAAGAATATTTAAGATTAATATATTCAAAAATAATTACTTACATTTAATTTTTTCCATATCGGCTAAAATCTAAGATGAGGCATTTTTATAAAATTATAATATTTTCAAGCGCATCATCAAATTTTTGAACTTAGTAACTAGTTACCCACTTTTATAAAGTTGGTGATGTGTGTATTAAATATATAAATTTTTAAATGTATGATTTTGTTAAAATACAAAAGAATAGGAAATTGTACTAATCAAAAATACAAAAAACTGCCGTATGCTATAAAGTTTAAATATATTTACAATTAATACCTTAAAAATGTCTATAAAACGAGAGAGTTTGTAAATTTATTTTTTAAAGTTTACTAACTGTCCCTTATTTATTTTTATATGCAAATTAATTTTTTTTAGTTTTTCTCAAATCTTTCTATTTGAGCGGAGATATTATGTAAAATTATTTCTAATGTATTATTCGATATATTTTTACTAGTGCGTTAAATGCATTCAATGTTTCTTCTTCGTTTAAATACCTTGAATTTTTAAATTCTCCCTTAGTTCTTAAATTCAGAAGTTATTTTATCTTCTTTATTTTTCAAAAATTAGGTTTAATTTGTATCTAATAACAAAAAGTAAGTAAACTTAATATAATTAGAGTTTGAAATTGATTAAGGAACCTTACATTGCTTTAAATTGCTATTGTATTTTTTAGATGGATCAGATCCATTTTTATTAATAAAAATGTAATTAATGTCTGTTTTAATTTGTGTCAATGATAATTTTTAATTTTCAAAAAAATCATATACAATATTTACTAAAAATGTAATCTTTACTTATAAAATCAAAAAATTTTCACTTTTATCATGATATATTAAAGCTAATATTAATCTTATAAAAATAGTTAATTGCGAGTTTATGCTCTATAATCTAAGTAAAAGAAATTAAATATTTTCTTTTTTAAATTAATCTAAATTCTATATAGAGATTTTACCTAATTAAAAAAATTAAGAATATTTTTCTAAATAATCCCTAAAATGGCTATCTGTGGATAATAAATTATTCTGATAATATAATAATGAATCAAAAAGTTTCTAAATAAATTTATTTTAAATCTTTATACACTTATTATAAATCTATGTTGAATTGTTTGAATCCTTAATTAGATTTAACGTCAATACTATTTGATTAGTTAAAAATTAATACTTTAAAGACTAAATATCACTTAAATATTATTAATATTTTAAAGTAAAGCTTATAATTCTTTATTTTAAATCATATCTCTTTTTATTAACTTAAAAATTTATTTAATAATTTATTTAACAAGTCACCGATAATCTTACTTTAACTTATAATACATTTATATTGTTATTTTTATACAATCAATATATTTGTTAAATCACACACTTTATTTTAATTGATTTTTGAAAGAGTGATTACTTTTAATTAGTAGAAAGTAATATACTATTAAAAAAGGTTTTTTGGCTTACTTGATATAAATTTTTCCATTTTTACAAAAATATCAAGAATTTAAAATATATTACGCTTATTAATAACTTTTTATAATTTTTAAGCTGAAAATTTTTTTATCAACATCAAATAGTTATCTTTGGCATGCCAATCTCTATGACACAAACCTTATCAAAATTCAAAATAATAACTCTGTACTTATATTTTTTTGAAAAAAAATAAGAAAATCTCCTTAGGTGTAATGGCAAATTGATAAACTGACAACTAAAGAATAAAAGTATTATTATTATTATATAAAGCATAACGGAATAAATACTGGGCTTAAATAAGCCAACCTGATGGTTTTATTTAAATTTTTAATTTATCTTTTGGCACCATCAGTTAACTCTCCCTGTCCTTAGGTTGAACACATGCAAAAATGCCAAAACAATTGGGTATAACAAGGAGAACACGCCGAAACCCATTCTTTGGTATAGCAGTCTTAAGCGCTACTGAACGAATTTCTCCATTTTCTAAAATGACTGAATTTCCTTGATGAGTCATTTTAGTTCAGGTAAAACCCCTTCTTAGCAAAGACTTGTTGAATGGCTTGCTAAGGATGAAAAACAATGAATGATATTCTTTAAGAGTATTCTTTTGCAAATTATTTTCTCGCTTTCTCCAGTAAATCGAGTCCAAACTATGATCCTAGCGAAGTATCTCAAAACTCATACCCTATCCTTAATGCCCTCATTCAGATTTACAAAAATAGGTGAATAATTAAGTTTTATCACTTCTTATATGATCAATGGTCCTAATTTTTAATTAACGTTATACCTTGCTTGAACTTTTCTGAAACAGTTCCAAGATCAGGGACTTAGTTCGAAAAAGCAAAAATACTTAACGGTTTCGAATTCAGGGGTGTCTGAATTGATCAGCTTAGACGTCTAACTTACAAACAGGTTGTAAATCTTATAGAAGAAAAATTAATAAATAACTATATGAAATGTAAGAATAATTGATCTAAATATTGTTGCAACGCTTAAAACTCTAACTTAACCAAAATAATAAAAATATAAATGCTACTAAATCTAAATAACTTTAGGAAAATAGGACAGTGGTAATTTTTAATAGAAGATAGACTAAAGATGAAATAACTGGGGGGTCCCTATTAAATAAGAAAAATAATTAAATTAATATCAATTACCATAACACAGACAGGTGACTGCTGATTCAAATACCGTGAAAAAATTAGTTAAATTGATATATTTGACCGAGCACACACTTATTATTGAAATGGTAATGTGAAATGTGGCTCCTATGCCGTTTATCAATAAAATACATTCTTAATTTGATTATTGTAGAGGTTATTAATTTTTTTCTTTTTTGTAGTGATTCATTTGAATTATTATAAGTAAATTAATAATTAATAAATAATTATCAAAATTAGTGGCAGTTAACTTTCTGGAAACCTTGACATTTGGTACTTGTTTGAAAGTGAGTTCTAAATAAAGTGACTTTACTATTTGAGGGACTCCTTTATCACATTTTGGAACGAGATAAATTGATTTAAATTTTGGCATCAATATCAACTAAAAAAATTACTCAAAATTTAAATTAATTAATCTCGTGCCAGAAATGCGATAAAGGAGTCCCGCAAATAGTAAAGTATCTTTATTTATAATTCCCTTTAAAACAAGTACCAAATGACAAGGTTTCCAGAAAGTTAACTGCCACTAAATTTAATTATTATTGATTTATTATTAATTAACTAATAAAAAATTTAATTTATTCATTCCTTCAATATCAACAGAGTATAATCAAAATCTGGTGACTGTTAAATTAAAATCAAATATTTAAACAAGTAGAAATATGCTCAGAACAATTTTGATTAATGTGATTCAAACAGGCATTAGTTTAAATGCTTTCTGTTAATATATTTATTAGCCCTTAATTAATTAAACATAAAAACAATGATTTTTTGTTTATTTTAAGTTTTCTAATTCATTTCTATTTTAGGGCAGTAACTTTATCTAATCTTCTGATGATCTTCAGAGTAACCTTTTCTTGAGCTTTTTTCGTGAAAAAAATAAGATTTTTTCAGGATATTTTCCTAAGAAAATAAAAAATTAAATTTTAAAGTAGCAATAGTAATTACAGTAGCAATAGCAATAGAATAGTCAGAATCACAATAATAACAATCAAAACCCCAAAACCCCTAAATTATATATTTTAGTGATTCAATTTGTAGGGCATAGTTGGGGTGTTTTTGAGGTTAGTAGAGAAAGCGCTGGTTTTATGTGAATTTGAAGTATATTTAATGAATATTAGGTAACTAAATTCAAACTAATTTAATCTGCTTGTCTTTGTAATATCTCTAGTGATTCAAGTATTTTATCTAAAGTTATCTAGGATAGGAGAAAGTTTTCACGATTATCACCTCTACTATGATTTCAATTTCTTCGCAGACATCTTCTTACTTTATATATTTCTGAGCCAAAGTTATTGATTATTTTTCATGGTTATTACCAAAGTAAGCCATACATTTCATGTCACTTTCTAATATTATTGCCGCTTCTGCTCAAACATCCCATTAAAAAGAACCATTGGTCCCACTTCTCTCTGATTAGTAATTGTCTAGGATTTCTAAAAACCTTTCCTAAAGTCACTATCTTTTAACTTAAAGCTCTATTGTAATCGATGATAACAACTTCTTAAGGACAGAGGTCCTTCATCGCATTTTTAGGCTTCAAATCTCTATGAACATATTCAAGTTCTTGCAACTCCTAGACACCCATTATCATATCTGATAGTATATCATTCAAATAATTTGGGTATCTGTTATGATAAAGAAATTCTCTAAAAATCATTTCATATTTCTTTAGCCTTAGTACGATAAACCCAAAGCTTAAAATAACATCGTCTAACTTAAGCAAGTTTTTGCAACCTCTTTTTTAAGCTTCTTTTAAAACTATATATTCGTTAGAAATTAGCGATATTTTGGGTCGATTTATGATTAGAAATATTTAAATTTACTGCTTAAGCTTAGGTATGGTACGAGTATTGATATAGACTAAGTAAAACCAGTACTGAATTATGCAGCTATAGCTAAGCTTCTATGCAAACTCAACTGTAAGACATCACTTCTTGCTAGCTGTTTAGCATTTTAATTCTTGCTCTTAAAAATATCATGCAAGAAAATAAAAGTTCTTACAGCACCATAGTGACTACCTCTGCGACACGAAGACTTTGAAGTATTGGGCACACTTTCTACTTAACTAGCGAGCTGTGATGTTTCATCGCAAGTTTCCTGATATGCGTATCTCTCCAGCCAATACTTATTGACGAAATGGTATTACTTTAAAGACTGTCAACAGAGTGAAGAGAGTGATTGATTTTACAGTGCTATTTTATAGTAATACAACGTTCCTTATAGCCCATAATTTAATGGAATTGAATTTTACTGGAGTTAAATCAAGACCTACTACAAGAAGCTGCTGCTGTATCATCTCATGCATGACTTGCCCATCGATTCAGTAAACTTGATTCAAAGCAGCTGCTAGAGATTGAGCGTAGTAAGACAACAATTTGTGCGAGAGAGGGAAGAATGAATGTTTATAAATAAGTTTTAGACTTAAAAAGAATTAATATATTCACATATTAATTTGGGCATAAAGGGGTTTGGCTTCTCTTATTTTTCTTCCTCTTATTGCTTGCTGGGCCCATATTTATTCTCTTAGTGCCAACTCCTTCATCTATATTAATTTCATCCTGGGGTTTTGATTGTTATTATTGTTGATTCTGCTATTTTTATTGCTATTGCTACTGTAATTACTATTGCTACTTTAAAATTTAATTTTTTATTTTCTTAGGAAAATATCCTGAAAAAATCTTATTTTTTTCACGAAAAAAGCTCAAGAAAAGGTTACTCTGAAGATCATCAGAAGATTAGATAAAGTTACTGCCCTAAAATAGAAATGAATTAGAAAACTTAAAATAAACAAAAAATCATTGTTTTTATGTTTAATTAATTAAGGGCTAATAAATATATTAACAGAAAGCATTTAAACTAATGCCTGTTTGAATCACATTAATCAAAATTGTTCTGAGCATATTTCTACTTGTTTAAATATTTGATTTTAATTTAACAGTCACCAGATTTTGATTATACTCTGTTGATATTAAGGTTCGTCTTTTTTTTAATGATAATTTTATACTTCCAAATAAGATATCATTCCATTTACTCAATTTCCTTATCTTAATGAGCTATTCTAAATTTTATCACAAATATTGATTATAAGACATTTAATAATTTTTTTTAGTAAATCGAATTTTAAATAAATATTCATCTAATTATTTACGCATATCTAATATTATTTTCTATAAATTAAATATATAATTCCTTTTCTTACTATTTTATTGATTTTAAGTTATTTATCAGTTAAATATATTTAATTATTTAAATAATCATGATTAGTTTAACACTTTTTGTAGTGTATTATAAATTATTACCCATTTATTAATTCTTTTCAGTATGATATGATATTAATATTTAGAATTTTTTTGACATAAATATTTGAATGAATACATAATTAATTAATTAAATACGCTTGATAAATTCTTTATTAGTAAATTAACTTCAAATTATAATAAACTAATAAATTAAATTTATATAGTAAGAGTCAATAATAAATCTGAATAAATAATTTAATGATTAGTTATTTATAATATAGTTTATTGCAAAATCTATACCCCTTACTTGAAAAACTTTAGCTTATTAGCTTGCAACTAAAATTATTGATAGTTGTACTATATTCAATTGAAGACTATGAACTATAGTAACTAGAATAAATATTTTCTATTGATTAGATTATGTGAATGCGGGAGCTTAATAAATATCAATAATAAAATAAAATTTTTCAAAAACAAATCTTAAATAATGTTTAAAGTAAGAAAATTTGGTAAGAATTCATTAAATCATTAATGCTTTAATCACACGATCACTCATGAGGAGATCTTCAAAAGTTCTATTTAATTGGGAAAAAGATGATTAGTTTATAAGCACTCCATCTATCAGTCAACAATAGCATTCAATGTTTGAATCAACAACAATAGCAAACTAATCTTGATATGCCTAATTTAAATAGCAAACCTAAGATCCAAGGTTTTATGACATGGTATTGTATTTTACAAGGGAAAAGAACGTTATAATAGGTTCAGATCAGATTCTGAAGATACAGAATTAAATTATTAATATCCTTTAGGCATATAATTACAAAAGAGACTATTTAATTTTTATAATTAATTGATTTAATAACATTATTTGGCAACATCCATTCTATTGTTGTAAAGTAAAAATAAAAGGAATTTGATATATCGAATTGCACTGGTCTTTCATGTTCAATGTCACATGCAATTAAGGTATATTAAGAGTGCTAGTGCAAGTGTGCATAGAGCCATATGTTTTAAAATTTAATGCCGTTAATAAATAGGTTTACTTAAATGTTATGGAAAGGCCAGAAATAATAAATAGTGAAATCAATGATTGCAACAAGGCCATTTCTTTTTATCATTATTTGCGATTATCCTAATAGTGAATTTTGAAGAGCATTACAGAACAAATTTACTCATCAAGGGTGAAAGTATTTCTTGTATTTACTTTGGTTAAAAATACTAGGCTTATAATTTACTCGAAAGTACTTATTACGCATTACATTTAATAATAGGATTAGCATCTTAAGATTGATGTTAAGATTCATAGCAGCCAAAAGATTCTCAATATCTAACCTTCCAAAAGAGAAGATATTTTGCTTAAAATTATATAATTATAAACAAAAATATTTTAACATATTAAAATAATTTGTTCTTTTGATATACAAATTGTGACTCAGCATAGTCTTAATTGAGGAAGTATAATAGGCATAAATGGAGCATGATTTTGTGGATAGTCTTGTAAATCTTAAGAAACCTATCAGTGAAGAAAAGGTTATTGCAAGAAGTTAATCTATAACTTTAAAAATTTAAATGAAATATCTGTATTACTAAGTAAATCTCCTATATTGTAATTAGTGAGAATTTTCTATTTAGATTGAATCATCCATTCAAATATTAAAGATTTTTGCTATCAAATGAAATTAATTATTTCTAAATTTCATGTATCTTTAATTCTTACAATAATAGGCAAACTGCTCTTTCAACTATTTAAAGCTTAACATATAAATGATATTGTTTGAAGACTTGAGCAAGGGATACCTTGAAATGATTCATAAAATAACTTGATTAATCCAACTATGCTGCTGGCTTGAATTTCAAATTACTTATCATGATTTTAGATTATATCGTAATTTGTCTCAACTATTCTTTATTTGTTTTACTTTTTATTCGTTCATTGTATTACCTTTAAATAGATAATATAATTCCAATTAAAAACTAATTTCAACATTCATTGATTGTAAAACCAATTATAAATATTAGAAATGCGAGACCTCAAGTAAGTTTAAGAATTAAAAAGACAATCTCATATTATTTATATTGAAGATATTGCAAATTTCAATATGAAGTTTTATTAACTTTGAATATTGCTACAATCTTCATTATTGAACTAAAGAATAACTATCATAAAATTAACAAATACACTTTATAAATGCATAATAATTATACTTATTTCTATTGACTAATATAAAATTAATTATATTATTATCATTCATTAATCTTTATCAAACAACAAATTAATGAATCAATATAATTCCAAAATGAAATTGATAAATTGAAATAGAATAATGATAATATTTATATTGATTTTAAAGCACCCTTATTTAAAGCAATTACTAATTTTTATCCATTTATTTATAATTATTAGGAATCCTGATTATCTTAAAATTTAATTCTAAAAACCTTAAGAAAGATAAAGATAATTGATTTAGATTAAAGTCCAATAGGACAATTTATATTATTTTAATATAATAAAGATTATTATTGATATAAATATTAAAACAAACTTGGTATAATAAATTTATATGATAAATAGTAATAATTAATTAGGGATAACTTAGCTTATCTCTTCTGTACTAAATATTAATATTATTAATTATAAGCATTTCGCTAATTAAATATTTACGAAATGCCTTAAATAAATAATATAAAAACAAATTAGTCAAATCAACAAAATTTGTCTGTAACCCAAAGTTATGATTCTTTCATTAAAAAAAACTATTTAATATCTCGCCTTTCCTTTAATTGGTTTATTTACTTCAATTCTGCTTTAAAAAAAATAAGATACCTACTTGAGAATAAGCTCCAATCTTAAAAAAGTTATTTTCTAATAATAATATATAAATGAATTATTATGTTTAAAGAATAGTTTATAAAACTTTCTTCATAGATCTCTTGTCAATCATTTCTTCCTGAGAAAGCATTTCAAATTAGTTTACCATTTCATCTGACTCATGTGTAATATTTTTATCTTTTTTACTATAATTCACTGAAGACTCTTTCTATTTTCTTGAGGTAAAAAGAGATAAACTTAAATGAGTTCGCTGGTTTAATTAAGAACTCTTTTACAAATAAATTCATAAAATTTTAAACTATAATAATCTTTTATCTCTTGCTTGTGAATCTATGACTTTAGATTGCTAATATTAGCTTAATGTACCTCGTCTAGTGATTTATCTTATTAATTTATATGAAATTGAAAAATCTGCTTGAAAATCTTGTTAAAAGCCAAGACTTGAGTTGTACCATGAAAAAACTGAATATTTTATCAATCAAATATTTTGCAAATGTTAAATCATTTTCATTGTTCATAACATACTGCTATTCTATAAAAAAATATTAAATATAAATTAACATATATCTTATGTTTTCCCTGTGCATCTTTGCAAAGTCTTCCACCTAAAATAAGTGAATTTTGATTGTTCTTTGCAAAAAATGGAAACTCTTAATAGTTAACATAACTTCCTGGAAAGATTGAATGTTTATCATCTGAATTATGTTAAAATAAATTTAAAACATTTTTCTGAAATATAAGGCTTTGCTTCACCTTTTATATTTCAAGATAATTAAAAAAATATTTAAGAAAATAGCACAATTTATTTGTTTAGCTATCGCTGTTGAATTTAACATAAGTATGATATGCTTAATTCATCTATACTGGGAATTCATTATTTTTCTTATTTTTTTTAAATATATGATTCTTATTTCCCTTATTATTGTAAGACTTTACTTATTTGAGAGGATTAATATATTAAATTCTGCGATAATTGATATTTCTTGCTTATTCCCATTAAAATCAAGTCATGCATCTAAAATTATTCATGATCTTCAACTTATTCCTCCTCTTTAGTTATCCCCCAATAAATAAGATTTTTATTTCCCTTATTATATTTACAATATTTTTGAATCAAAATCTTCATAATGATGATTATGTCGATCTCCTGGTAATGAACTTGTCACTTATATAATATTTTGAGTAGTTTGCAAAATAAGATTAGAGGGATCTGTCATATCTATATTTTTTAATTTAGTAATATGTTGAGTCAATAATACATTCTCTCTTCCCGCTTTAAATGAACATTTTTCCTCATAGTAAATTATATTCTTTAGAGTAATCTTTCGTTCATAACTCATGAGTAAATCCTCATTGGTGCTATCTCTTCTTGTCATTATTTTAAATTACTATAACTTTCGGGATCTTTATAATTTAATGGTATGTGTTTTGATCTACTTTAATTGAAGATCTTAAATCTTAAAATTTATTTTCTGTTAATGAGTGTATTTGATGTGCATTTTATTTGGAAAAAAAAGTGTATTAAATACTTAATTTCTTCAAAAAATCTCAAATTATTTTACTGTAATTTATATTTAGAGTTGTAATTACTATACTTTGAAATTAATTTGTCATTTGAATAGGGATAGCTCTCATTCCTAGATAATTAATATTTTTTATATTTTAATTTCATTGTTTTGAATATCTTCCTCAATTTATTTACAATTAATAAAGTTTAATTAAAGCAATTTATATATAAATTAAGGTTAAAATAATTAATTATAAACAAATTGTAGTAGAATATTACTCCCACCAATAGACGTGAATGACCACGGAATCTAAAGCCTTGAAGAAATTATTAGGACAACCATCTTTAAAGTGGAGAATGATAGATTCTGGAAATCCCTGGAAGATATAAAAGGATTTATCCTGCAAGTAAGCTGTTAAGGCAACATAAAGTACTGCAAGAATTTGATCTTCCTAAAAATAGAGGAAAACTTTATGATACTGAAAAAATTCGATGAAGAAGGTTAATAGGCAGTCTTGCGGTATTTTTAAAGATTAAATACGATTAATGGAGGACATGGTAGAAAAGAGATTCTAAGCAAACAAAGTAGTGATCAAATCAGGAATACACTAAATGACAGACCCAGAAGTCTGAGGAGTAATGGCTATACAGACAATCAATCATTTAGTACTAGAACTTCCTGAGGAACTAGTATCTTAATTTTTGCTAAATATTAGATAAAAATGTAAAGGAACTATCTATCTCATGATTAACCTAGTAGTAGGAACAGTGAAGATGGAGATAAGAAGATCAGGAATTGCAATCAAAGAGGCGAATGAGGAGAGAGACATGGAGATGAAGAATACACTCATATGGTAACAAGAAAATAAAGACCTAGGCGGCTCTGGCTCGAAAATTTTCAAAGCGCAGGTAAATCAGTCAGTAAATCAATGGGACAACAAAGTCGTTAAAGACGACAATTTGCACATAAAGAACATGAATATAAGAATAGTGAATGAAGATTTAGCGGCCTGGTAAATGACTACCTCCTCAATGGAAAAATTCAACAGAATTCAGGAGTACAAAGTACAAAAATAGAGGGGCTGAAGCAAGTAAGAAAAGATAATGAATAAAGAGAAACAGGAACAACAAAAACTGTAAGGATATGACAAGAATGAAGGGGGAAGAACAGACAGAATCATAGATGGAGAAGAACAAATATGCTGAAGGTCGCAGTAATCTGATAATTTTACTTTCATTTATATTTAATGGTAATTAATCAAATCGTTTAAGATTATTTTAAATTACCTTTATTTTATAAACTTGTAGTCAAAATATATTTAATTTAATTAACTCAGGGTCTAACAGCAATAAAACTAAAATCTATAAAAGTAATAATATTATCTTACAATTTTTTATAATAATTGGAGATAATTCAATAAATTTATGATAATTACATCATTCAATGCCAAATTAAATCAATTTATCAAATACGATGTAATGAAATGGTTTTGTCATAAAAAAAATTTATTAAAATTTTAACAATGTAGAGAAATAAACTATTATTTTAATTTTGTTTAAGCTTACTTTACCAATACTTATAATCTTAATATTCTGCTTAATTCTTATACTTTTTATTGCCAATTTTTACGATTTATCTTTATTATTAATTGGAAACTTTTAAATATGTTTAATTAGTAGTATTTAATTAAGTCAGTCGTCTTTTGAATATTAATTAAATAAATATTTAAAAAAATATAAAGCAATATATTTTTTGAAATTTGTTGGATCATTTACTTAAACGTGGTCTACATCTCAAGCTTAGCCAAACAATAAAGTAATATTTATGAAAATTCATAAAATATAATATATATGTTGAAATTATAGAAATAAAGAGGGATACGTGTTTTTAATTTCGCACCTAACTTGAAATTGAAGTTTAATTTATAACATTCTATATTAAATTTGGAATTACTCTTTTTTAAATTGTCAGAATCAATTCAATAATAATTAAAAATAAATCAATAATCATAAAATTAATGCTTATATCCAGTTATGATTGACCTGCAGGCTTAAATAAGTAAAATTAACTTCTAGGAGGCTAGTAATAATATTGGTATGCATAAAACTCCAAGGATTCAATCATTACTATCCTTTATTATATATGATTTATAATTGGGAAAACCCCTTACATATTTTAAATTTATAAAAAATGCTAAATTAAACCGTATTTATTTCTGGTAGGCTAATTTAGCTAATCTATTCTATGTCTTTATAATCATAGGACGAGCAAACTTGACTTAAGAAATGCCATAATGAATAATCAAAGCGAAGACTGCTTGCATTTGCTAATTTATTACTCATATAAACACTTCATATTTACTTTACTTCATTCAGTTTTATTCTAAATTTTAATCAGTTTAAGAGATAAAATTCAAAGTTAAAATAATAATTACTATAATATTAATTATAGAAAAGAATGATGATGCTCGATAATTATAAATAAAACTTATCAAGTAAAAATAATTAGAATAAATTTAGCTATAGTTTATTGTAAAGCTAACTTTTCAATTTTAACAATCAACGCACTATAAATATTTATAAATATTAAATTATGTTTATAAATAAATGTGTACTTTGAATTATTTATTGTAACTAAATATATGCTTCACATGCTTATTTATTACGGTAGCAGACATCATAGTTTTCTATCACACAATCATGCAGAGGTCTAAAATTGAAAGGAAGGCCGACACTGTTTTCTTTATAGAATGCTTAAAAGGCAAAATACAAAAAATTATTTTAAAAGGAATCACAATAGTAAAATAAATATAATTTAAATATGGCTATCATCATATTGAGGGTTTCACTTTATTTAATTCATATTAAATGAATCCTATAAGTTATTCAATCATGACACTTGCAAAGCCCATCTCTCCTATAATATATTTCTTTCTATTTTAGATTCTCTATTATTTTACTATAAATTCTTTTTTTACTAATAATAATTATAGTTATTAGCTATAAATATATATTTATCAGAGGAATAATATGGAAATTTAATTATAAAATCAACATTCATGTAATTGATTGACCAATAATCAAAATGAAAAGTACAAAGAGTAGAAGTATATATTTTAATCTTAATAAACTTATCATTAAGCTTAGATAAAAGTCTTTATATATTTATTTACTAACTTGAAGCTCATAGATTAACCACAATATTAACTAAAATAACCAAGTTCAATTTCTACAGGGATTAAATATTAAAAAAAGTTTATTTGAAAAGGTATTAATGGTCTACAAACTTCTTAAAGCTGAAGCACAGACATTTATAAATCAACATGAATAGTTGAGACCACAAAAGTAAAATACATAAATCATTATTTTGTTAAAAGTTCATTATTTCCCTAAGTAGAACTATCTTTCGAATAAAATTAGCTCCTATATAGAATAATCATAAAATGATATGATTTAAATTATCAAAAGATACAGAATGTAGTCCTAATGAATTGCTAATATTTATGTGGAAGTTAAACTAGAAAGTAAATTCAACTTTAATGATTGGCATAAATATTCTTGATATATCTTAAATAATACTATTTAGAAGAGACTCCATAAAATTTGTTTTCAGTCAAAAAAATATACAAATCTTTAGTTAACAACTTCATTAACCATTTCCCAGTAATCACCACTGTATAATGTTGTAGAAAGATGCAAGCAAGAATAAATAAAATACTAAGGAGTCAGTTAAAATATCTATTAACTCCATTAGCAGCATTATATCATGATAACTTCATGTTTAGACCTATAAAGAACAGACACATCAGACTGAATTATCATAATAAGTCGAATACAATTTAGAATAGAAAATTAATAAATTAAAATGGAATTGATTGATAAAAAAGGATTACGATACAGATAATGATTGATTAATTAAGAAAAATTAAAGATCATAAGTTGGTCAAAGCAATGAACGAACAAGCTACACAATTGACAGTGAAAAGATAAAAAAAGTCAAGGAATTTAAACTCAGAAAAAATTGAGCTTAATCTGAAGTGGAATGAATAAGACAATGAGCTGCCTTTAAATTATCATTTTTGTAGATCTTAATATGATTTGATTTAATCTTAGCAAGCATTCGAATAATCATCAATTTTTTATTTAATAAATGAATAAATTAACTTTGCAGTAGATTATAAAGACTTAATTAAAATAAACTCTAAATGGTCAACTTAAATGCACTACCTATATTATAATTTATAAGACTGTCAAAATAAAAGATACAATATCATATAACCAAGCACATTTGGTTTCTTTCATTTATTTTAGTAACAAACATACTACGACTATACAAAACCGAAGTATTTCTTTGTAGTTTTGTTCGTCTATACTGTGACAAATACATCAAAACTAAAACCAAATAAGTAATTTAACCCCTCTGCCCTTAGTCTATCATTCAAGTTTATGGTTTTGCTTTGTGAGATATCAAATGATATTCTAATGTTTATGATTATTAAAAACACCTATATTAATAAGGTCAAGGTATTCTAAAAAATTCAGTATAAATACCAATGAATCAATAAATAGACGATGACATAACAACTTGTTTTACTACTATTTAACTCAATAGATGTTTAATAAAATGAGGATTTCTTAACATTTTATGTTGACCCGCTATGCAATGAGCTAAACCAAACAACAAAATCCATCATTGTTTCTTAATAAACCATTAATCTATCTACTCAACTCACTTAAATGGACCTCGTTTGACAACTTTAAGAGATTGATTACTTCTACCAGCAGATCCGAAAACGTTCTCATCTCGAAGAAACAAGCTAAGAGCTTGATAAACAATAGAAGCAATCTCAACAAATCATTGATCCACATAGACCATACTCATAAGGGAGCTTTCAAACTCAATTGATAGTTTATTTTATCACAATGAAGATTAATATATAGAAGGATATAAATTACACTAAATTAGAACTTAGAAGTTAACTTGAAAAGATCTTTTAGACATATTCAGACTTAAAATATCATTAAGAAAATACAACATTAAAAACAAACAATAAATAACATAAATCCACTTCTAGTTAAGATAAAACACAATTAAAAACTTACATACTATTAAAAAATCAGACTCAGTCATATTTTATTTTTTGTTGTTGTTTATATTGATTTTATTATTTGTAATATTTTATTGAAATTGAAAAGAAAACCCATTTGTTCAATATGTTTATATTATATACTACTATAACTTAATTATAAAAAATTCCATAGTAAGTTTAATTACAATTTGACCTATTGCAAAAAGTTTATGGTTAAATAAATGGATTTTGATTTTAATTTCCTTTTTTTAAATATATTTTTTTACCGAATTTAATATAGCTTTTATCATTTTCAGTACCTGAGAATCTATTAGTGCTTGATTGTAATTTACTCATTAAGAATTCATAAGTACAGTTTAAATTTGTGTAATTAAATGTCAAAATTTACAATCATAATAATAGATTTAAAATCAAATAAATTTAACTTATTACTGTTTAACGTGAATGAAGGAACTCTTTAAATGCATTTATATAAGTAAATATATTCTTATAAATAATAACTATAAATAAATCATCGATATTTTCCTTAGTAGGAAGCTGAGCTTCGTTTTAACTCTCTTCAGTGGTTCATAGATTAGATATTTGAATAGAAATCATAAATTCTTAATCTCTATTTATTGCGAATTAGCCATTATTTGAATGGGGTTCTTATTAATTAAAAATCGTTCAGCATGCAATAAATTTGCGAACATACCCTTTTTACATTTCTTAAAATACTTATCAACTGCATCTTTGAAGTACTGCAGAGATTATAATCAAAAAATATTTTATGGTCTTGTTTTAAAAATTCACTTAGATTTTAAAGTTATCCAAATATTCTTGGATATCTATAATGATTAGCTCAATATCTAAATCGGATTAGATTGAGAAATTATTGCAAACCCTCTACTTTCTCAAGCACCAATCTTGGCAAGGTAAAATCACTATTAGCAAATAATTGAATGTTAAATTTTTTAATTCTATCTTTATCAATAACATGCTGGCTTCCGTCAGTAGCTAGTACACTGCTTTTTTGCCATTTGCATCTACCATATCTTCGACTTCTTCATAGTCTTGATCATAAACATGTTATGAAATCCATAATTAAATATTAAAATTATCAAATCTTTAGAGGTATAATATATTTTAATTATATTACTCAATATTCTAAACTATTTAGACTTAATAATAGCATCCTTTTTAACTTCCTTCAGCTCATAACCAAGTTTCTTTTAATCATCTATTTCATCATCATCTTCTTACTCCTCAGCTTCGTCTCATTGTTAATTTTTACTTCATGGCTTATATCTCCTAGCTTGTATAAAGGACTAATTTTTCCATCATAAAACAAATTAAGGCGTTTGGTATCTAAAAATTATAACTGCATAATGGTTTATTATAGCAACAAATGCTATTGCACTAATTGAAATTCATACAATATAAAAAATAAAAATCATAAAACAATTAGATTTATTATACTTACTTAAAATTCTCAGTATTTCGTTAATGCTACTAACGATATAATTATCAAATGCTGCAAATTACTAGTGAAAGAACATTATTGCACAACCGATATCGGGAGAAAGCTCTTTTAAAAATATTAAACTTAGCAAGAATATCATTATTGTGAGATATAAACAGATTTGGACATTTATATATTATAGTTGACAAATTACTGATTGAGTTAATAATTCAAGAAACATATAACTATACTAAATAAATGAAAATAGCTTAATAAAAATAACGAAATAAAATAAAAATAATTAATTAATTACAATCAATTGACAAGGAATTTTCTTATATTAAGAAAGCAAAAAATCATGATCTTATAGAATAAAGGCAATTTAAATTAATGGATAAACGATGTTTAAATATTCAAAGTTAATGATGCATAAGCATATTGTTTCATTTTTATTTAGGTATGTCAAATCAATAAAATTATAAAATACTTATATAATATTTTGTATTAACATATGTAAATTAAGAGGTCATAGCTTGTAATTTATAGCCAATATTTATCAATTTTTATATTTATATTAGAGCAAAATTATAAAAAATATAGAGTTGATTGGGAACATTCGAACTGATACAACCATTATCATAAAAGCTTTTAACTTAAAAAAAGAAATCCCAGTACATTTTTAAGATTGGCTCATTCCATCACTTGAAATAGGGTGATTAAGGGTCAAAGAACATGATTACAAAGTCAGATTTACTGCAATATATAAGTGTTTCGAGCCTTACGCCCTTTCATCATCAACTGCACTTTTTATATATTGCCCTCTTCTGCCACATGCAAATGACTCTTTCTCAATCTTGAAATCTTTTCACTTCCTCTCAAACAATGATTCCTAGCATTTTGAAGGCGATTTACTACAATATAATAGCTGCAGCACTCGTAGATCAATTCTTGTCATCTTGCTAACGATCTAGAAATGGCATTCATTGCTTTGAGAACACATGTTTCAAGCAAGAAGTTTAGCCATTAGCAAACGCAAAGGTCCCTATCCATTTTCAAGATTGGCTCATTCCATCACTTGAAATAGAGTGATTAAGGGTCGAAGAACATGATTACAAAGTCAGATTTACTGCAATATAAAAGAGTTTCGAGCTTTACGCCCTTTCATCATCCACTGCACTTTTTATTCTTTGCCCTCTTCTGCCACATGCAAATGACTCTTTCTCAATCTTGAAATCTTTTCACTGCCTCTCAAACAATGATTCCTAGCATTTTGAAGGC
>ARYC01012070.1:0-23012 GCA_000711775.1 Oxytricha trifallax | reverse complement strand
CGACTTAGGAGGGAACTAAAATCTCATTCTTAAAAGCCTTACTGAGTGAAGAGAAAAAAGCTTTTAAGTCTAATGAAATTATGATTATAGAGATACCTAACTACCCAGAAATTTCAGTAACAAACCTCTATAATGATGCTATGAGTGATCCAGATGTTGCTCTCTACCTTCCATCAAAGCTGCAACTCTCTAGTAAGTTGATAGAGAGAAACTTCTTCTTTTGCGTCCTTGGAACTCTGAAACCTGAGTACTTAAATGAAGTTATTTAAGAAACTCACAAGAAACGATACAGCCATCTCTCCTGAAGAAAAAGAGAAGCAAGGTATTAAGATAAGTGACACCTGGCTGTAGGAACTTCAAAAGCATCCTTTCATCTCAAGTAAGCTTAGTCTTCTAACTTATAGAAAAACCTGGTACTGCTATATACTTGATGAAAGAGCGCAGCAAGTTAAACAGAGAGAGAAAGTCTCAAGTAAAACATGAATTGAGTAAGAAGATCTTCAAAGATTTCTAAAAGCCAGAAGAGATGAACATAGATACAGGAGCTGGCACTAAGAGAATAAACATAGGCCCAAGCATACCTTTAGAGGAAGATAAGAAAGAGAAGCCAAATCCCTTTACGGGCAAATTTATATGTGAACTTATTCATTCGTTTAAATCAAATACTTATTTATAAACAAAAATCTCCCTTTTCTTGCGCATACTTTAGCTTTATCATCGTTGACTCTTTTAGCAACACTTTTTATAAAATCGACTGTATCTATCTTCAAGTCGTGCATTAAGTGATAGAGTAGAAGTTTCTTATAATGACCTTTCAATAACCCCCAATATAATTCAATTCCATTGAACTAAGGGCTGTAAGGAACATTAAATACAGGTGTTATGCTTAGCCTTTCATATTCCTTCCTTGAGTCTTTAGTTTTATGAACTGATAAGTTATCAACGAACAGAGTAATCTCTTAGTCAGCGTATTTGTCTCTGAGTTATTGTAAGAACTTAATATATTATTCAGTCTTTATAGAACGAGGGTGAATAACATAAGTCTCTAGGCCACTATCTTCACTGATTCCACCAAGGATTGCATGAGTTTATATATTAACTTTTTAGTCATAAACTTCTATATTACTATACCTCTTGTACCAAGACCTTGATATAAATGTATTGAATGTAAATACAGCTTCATCTGCGTGTATGAACTTTATATTATGCTGTTAAGACCTCTGCATTTAATCGAATATATAATTTAAATTATCCTTATAAAATGGAACATTAAAGTCAATCACTCTCTTAATGCGATTTACTGTCTTGTAAGATATTCCCTTTTTTTTTATTTTTTTAAAATTGCGATTGACTGTCTTGTAAGATATTCCGTTCTTTTATATATGTTCGCTATAGATTAAGCAGAGATGTGAAGCTCAGGAAATTCGCGATGAAACATCACAGCTCTCTAGGCCAGAGAGAAGTGGGCCCAGTATTTAAGAGTCTTATCATTAATTTGATAATCGATATGATGCTGCTAAAATTTTAGAGGTCTTTTAGGCTTAGAATTAAGCTGCTGTCTCTTTAAATTCAATGATAATAGACAGTGAGACCTCACTGTTGCAGGAGATTTATGGAGCAGTCTTGCAATAGATGTATAATTCAGAACAGGATAGAGTTATTCACTATATTCATCACATCGATAACGCAACTTAAACAATAAATCTATATACTCGCTGTCATAAACTGACCCCAAACCTCGCATATACTCACTTAAATTACTAATATTTAAACATAAAACCCCTACATAAACCCTATTAAAACCCTAATAAAGTATGCACTAATAGTCTACATTTATCAATCAAAAACTCAATCAAACAACTGGATAGGTTTTGGGGTTTTGATTGTCAGATAAGAATTCTCTGTAAGTCATTTCTAGAAAAGGAAGCATGAAGGCTACATGATCTTTACCAAGTAAAATAGCATCAAGCTAGATGATAAGCCTGCACTCATTTAACTTTGCCTTATAAAGAGCATAATACTCATTAGCAAATTCCATTTGGAACTTGTCATCAGCTAGGAATTAATTGAAAGGATATATCTTGTAAGCATATTAGTCATCAGTAATGACTCTCCTCTCTATTTTTCTTCAAGAGTGAGGTAGCTTTCTAGGCAAGAATCTAAGTCAATAATTTTTAATATGGGAATCTTCATTGCCTCTATTTTAACCATGATTTTATTGATCTCAGAGACTGGAAAGTTCTTGACTGCTTTCTTCATTTTAGCTTACTGCTAGACTTCAACTCTAAGAGACTCCACTGGATTTCTTGATCTTCTATTTTAGAGGAATCTATTCCCTGTAGGTTCATGAATAAAGACAAATCTTTAATTGTGCTTTTTCTTTAAGTACACTTTGAGGTCTCTAGTATGAGAATATGGCTTCTCAGAGAACTCACAGACATACTTCCATCTTTCTTTTAATGCTTGAGATATAACCTTGGCATATCGTTGTGTATATCTCTCAAGTGTCTCTTATAAGTTGACTTGTAAGGGAAAACTTTATTGCATTCTTTGCATTAATAGTCAACTTTGGCTGGGATTTATTAATGCTATATGGCGGGTTGTTTAACCTCCTCCTCAATTTGTACAGCTTCTTTGATAATCTTCTACTTAGCTTATATTTAAATCTCAAAGCTAGACTGATCAAAGTTGTCATAAGTAGGCTCCCACTGAGTACAAGCGTCTCTGGTCTCTACTTTTCTTGGTTGCTGGAATGATAACTTTTATTGAGATGATCCAAGTAATGCCGCTCTTCTCAAAAGGTTAGCGCTCATTTTAGTTTTCTGATATATTTTATTATAGTAATGATAAAAATCTTCCGAGATAAACTATTATAGTAGTAGAGTATAAGACACTCTGGTAGATTCTTTGCTGAGAGGTAAGAAAATGAACTTACCATAAAGACTCTAAGTTGACATATTTAATGAGAATTTATACATTTAGTAAATTAAAATACTCCTAATGAAGTTTTGTTTCTCTAGGAGATCCTCCAAATCAAGTTTGAACTTAATTTTGAGGTAAAGTTATTAAACAGTTTTTAATTTAATATGCTCCTAATTAAGTTTTAACCTTAAAATTTAACTCCTAATAAAGTTTGAACTTAATTTGGAGGACCTCCTAAAATAATTAAACATTATTAGGAACAATTTAATGGAAATAGATTGATAAAAATGGAAATCAATCTGTGAAACTTGGAGCAAGTTTTTCAATGCTTCTCCTCATCTTTTCAAGGTTGACCTCCAGTAGGTCCTCCCTATTTGGTAGTAAGATTTTAATAAACTTAGAATGGATATCCATAATTTTAAATTTCATTAACATTTCTAGAAAGAGGAAGCAAGATGGAGTCTATGAATGATGCAATGAAGAGAATTTAATCTCAAGATTTAATAGGAAAATTTCGAAGTAAAGAGGACCTTTATAGATATTTGGTATAGCAAGGTAAGTTCTTAAGTAAATTAATAAATTCATTATAGTTGGATTGTTCTTGCCGACTTAGGAGGGAACTAAAATCTCATTCTTAAAGCCTTACTGAGTGAAGAAAAAAGCTTTTAAGTCTAATGAAATTAGGATGATAGAGATACCTAACTAGCCTGAAATATCAGTGACAAACCTCTATGATGATGCTATGAGTGATCCAGATGTTTCTCTCTACCTTCCATCAAAGTTGCAACTCTCTAATAAGTTGCCAGAGAGAAACTTCTTCTTTGGTGTTCTTGGAACTCTGAAACCTGAGTACTTAAATGAAGTTATAAGCTCACAAGAAACGATACAGCATCTCTCCTGACGAAAAAGAGAAGCAAGGTATTAAAATAAGTGATGCTTGGCTGTGGAACTTTAACAGCATCCTTTCTCTCAAGTAAGCTTAGTCTTCTAACTTTATAGAAAAACCTGGTACTGCTATATACTTGATGAAAGAGCGCAGCAAGTTAAACAGAGAGAGAAAGTCTCAAGTAAAACATGAATTGAGTAAGAAGATCTTCAAAGATTTCTAAAAGCCAGAAGAGATGAACATAGATACAGGAGCTGGCACTAAGAGAATAAACATAGGCCCAAGCAAGCTTTAGAGGAAGATAAGAAAGAGAAGCCAAATCCCTTTACGGGCAAATTTATATGTGACTTATTCATTCGTTTAAATCTAATACTTATTTATAAGCACAAAATCTCCCTTCTCTTGCGCATACTTTAGCTTTATCATCGCTGACTCTTTTAGCAGCACTTTTTATAAAATCGACTGTATCTATCTTCAAGTCGTGCATTAAGTGATAGAGTAGAAGTTTCTTTAGTGACCTTTCAATAACCCCCAATATAATTCAATTCCATTGAACTAAGGGCTGTGAGGAACATTAAATACGGGTGTTATGTTTAGCCTTTCATATTCCTTCCTTGAGTCTTTAGTTTTATGAACTGATAAGTATCAACGAATAATAATCTCTTAGTCAGCGTATTTGTCTCTGAGTTATTGTAAGAACTTAATATATTATTCAGTCTTTATAGAGCGAGGGTGGATAACATAAGTCTCTAGGTCACTATCTTCACTGATTCCACCAAGGATTGCATGGGTTTATATCTTAACTTTTTAGTCATAAACTTCTATATTGCTATACCTCTTGTACCAAGACCTTGATATAAATGTATTGAATGTAAATACAGCTTCATCAGCGTGTATGAACTTTATATTATGCTCTTAAGACCTCTGCATTTAATCGAATATATAATTTAAATTATCCTTATAAAATGAACATTAAAGTCAATCACTCTCTTAATGCGATTGACTGTCTTGTAAGATATACCGTTCTTTTTATATATGTTCGCTATAGATTAAGCAGGGATATGAAGCTCAGGAAATTGGCGATGAAACATCACAGCTCTCTAGGCCAGAGAGAAGTGAGCCCAGTATTTAAGAGTCTTATCATTAATTTGATAATCGATATGATGCTGCTAAAATTTTAGAGGTCTTTTAGGCTTAGAATTAAGCTGCTGTCTCTTTAAATTCAATGATAATAGACAGTGAGACCTCACTGTTGCAGGAGATTTATGGAGCAGTCTTGCAATAGATGTATAATTCAGAACAGGATAGAGTTATTCACTATATTCATCACATCGATAACGCAACTTAAACAATAAATCTATATACTCGCTGTCATAAACTGACCCCAAACCTCGCATATACTCACTTAAATTACTAATATTTAAACATAAAACCCCTACATAAACCCTATTAAAACCCTAATATAATATTCCTTAATAGTCTACATTTATCAATCAAAAACTCAATCAAACAACTGGATAAGTTTTGGGGTTTTATTTGTCAGATAAGAATTTTCTGTATGTCATTTCTAGTAAAGGAAGCCTGAAGGCTGCATGATCTTTTCCAAGTAAAATAGCATCAAGCTAGATGATATGTCTGCACTCATTTAACTTTGCCTTTTAAAGAGCATAATACTCATTAGCAAATTCCATTTGGAACTTGTCATCAGCAAGGAAGTAATTGAAAGGATATATCTTGTAAGCATATTAGTCATCTGTAATGACTCTCTTCTCTATTTTAACTTCAAGAGTGAGGTAGCTTTCGAGGCAAGAATCTAAGTCAATAATTTTTAATATGGGAATCTTCATTGCCTCTATTTTAACCATGATTTTATTGATCTCAGAGACTGGAAAGTTCTTGACTGCTTTCTTCATTTTAACTTACTTCTAGACTTCAACTCTAAGAGACTCCACTGGGTTTCTTGATCTTCTCTTTTAGAGGAATCTATTCCCTGTAGGTTCATGAATAAAGACAAAACTTTAATTGTGCTTTTTCTTTAAGTGCACTTTGAGGTCTCTTGTATGAGAATATGGCTTCTCACAGAACTCAAAGATATATTTCCCATCTTTCTTTTAATGCTTGAGATATAACCTTGGCATATCGTTGTGTATATCTCTCTCAAGTGTCTCTTATAAGTTGACTTGTAAGGGAAAACTTTATTGCATTCTTTGCATTAATAGTCAACTTTGGCTGGTATTTATTAATGCTCTATGGCGGGTTGTTTAACCTCCTCCTCAATTTGCACAGCTTCTTTGATAACCTCCTACTTAACTTATATTTAAATCTCAAAGCTAGACTGGTCAAAGTTGTCATAAGTAGGCTCCCACTGAGTACAAGCGTCTCTGGTCTCTACTTTTCTTGGTTGCTGGAATGATAACTTTTATTAGCTTGATCCAAGTAATGCCGCTCTTCTCAAAAGGTTAGCGCTCATTTTAGTTTGCTGATATATTTTATTATAGTAATGATAAAAATCTTCCGAGATAAACTATTATAGTAGTAGAGTATAAGACACTCTGGTAGATTCTTTGCTGAGAGGTAAGAAAATGAACTTACCATAAAGACTCTAAGTTGACATATTTAATGAGAATTTTATACATTTTAGTAAATTAAAATACTCCTAATGAAGTTTTGTTTCTCTAGGAGGTCCTCCAAAATAAGTTTGAACTTAATTTGGAGGTAAAGTTATTAAACATTTTTAAACTTAATATGCTCCTAATTAAGTTTTAACCTTAAAATTTAACTCCTAATAAAGTTTGAACTTAATTTGGAGGACCTCCTAAAATAATTAAACATTATTAGGAGCAATTTAATGGAGATAGATTGATAAAAATGGAAATCAATCTGTGAAACTTGGAGTAGGTTTTCAATGCTTCTCCTCATATCTTTTGAAGGTTGACCTCCACTAGGTCCTCCCTATTTAGTAGTAAGATTTTAATAATCTTAGAATGGATATCCATAATTTTAAATTTCATTCACATTTCTAGAAAGAGGAAGCAAGATGGAGTCTATAGAATGATGCAATGAAGAGAATTTAATCTCAAGATTTAATAGGAAAATTTCGAAGTAAAGAGGACCTTTATAGATATTTGGTATAGCAAGGTAAGTTCTTAAGAAAATTAATAAATCCATTATAGTTGGATTGTTCTTGCCGACTTAGGAGGGAACTAAAATCTCATTCTTAAAAGCCTTACTGAGTGAAGAAAAAAGCTTTTAAGTCTAATGAAATTAGGATGATAGAGATACCTAACTACCCTGAAATATCAGTGACAAACCTATATGACGATGCTATGAGTGATCCAGATGTTGCTCTCTACCTTCCATCAAAGCTACAGCTCTCTAATAAGTTGCAGAGAAACTTCTTCTTTGGTGTTCTTGCAACTCTGAAACCTGAGTACTTAAATGAAGTAATTTAAGAAGCTCATAAGAAACGCTACAGCATCTCTCCTGGAGAAGCAAGGTATTAAAATAAGTGACACCTGGCTGTAGGAACTTCAAAAGCATCCTTTCATCTCAAGTAAGCTTAGTCTTCTAACTTTATAGAAAAACCTGGTACTGCTATATACTTGATGAAAGAGCGCAGCAAGTTAAACAGAGAGAGAAAGTCTCAAGTAAAACATGAATTGAGTAAGAAGATCTTCAAAGATTTCTAAAAGCCAGAAGAGATGAACATAGATACAGGAGCTGGCACTAAGAGAATAAACATAGGCCCAAGCATACCTTTAGAGGAAGATAAGAAAGAGAAGCCAAATCCCTTTACGGGCAAATTTATATGTGAACTTATTCATTCGTTTAAATCAAATACTTATTTATAAACACAAAATCTCCCTTTTCTTGCGCATACTTTAGCTTTATCATCGCTGACTCTTTTAGCAGCACTCTTTATAAAATCGACTGTATCTATCTTCAAGTCGTGCATTAAGTGATAGAGTAGAAGTTTCTTATAATGACCTTTCAATAACCCCCAATATAATTCAATTCCATTGAACTAAGGGCTGTAAGGAACATTAAATACAGGTGTTATGTTTAGCCTTTCATATTCCTTCCTTGAGTCTTTAGTTTTATGAACTGATAAGTTATCAACGAACAGAATAATCTCTTAGTCAGCGTATTTGTCTCTGAGTTATTGTAAGAACTTAATATATTATTCAGTCTTTATAGAGCGAGGGTGGATAACATAAGTCTCTAGGCCACTATCTTCACTGATTCCACCAAGGATTGCATGAGTTTATATCTTAACCTTTTAGTCATAAACTTCTATATTACTATACCTCTTGTACCAAGACCTTGATATAAATGTATTGAATGTAAATACAGCTTCATCAGCGTGTATGAACTTTATATTATGCTCTTAAGACCTCTGCATTTAATCGAATATATAATTTAAATTAGTCTTATAAAATGGAACATTAAAGTCAATCACTCTCTTAATGCGATTGACTGTCTTGTAAGATATTCCGTTCTTTTATATATGTTCGCTATAGATTAAGCAGAGATGTGAAGCTCAGGAAATTCGCGATGAAACATCACAGCTCTCTAGGCCAGAGAGAAGTGGGCCCAGTATTTAAGAGTCTTATCATTAATTTGATAATCGATATGATGCTGCTAAAATTTTAGAGGTCTTTTAGGCTTAGAATTAAGCTGCTGTCTCTTTAAATTCAATGATAATAGACAGTGAGACCTCACAGTTGCAGGAGATTTATGGAGCAGTCTTGCAATAGATGTATAATTCAGAACAGGCTAGAGTTATTCACTATATTCATCACATCCATAACGCAACTTAAACAATAAATCTATATACTCGCTGTCATAAACTGACCCCAAACCTCGCATATACTCACTTAAATTACTAATATTTAAACATAAAACCCCTACATAAACCCTATTAAAACCCTAATATAATATTCCTTAATAGTCTACATTTATCAATCAAAAACTCAATCAAACAACTGGATAAGTTTTGGGGTTTTATTTGTCAGATAAGAATTTTCTGTATGTCATTTCTAGTAAAGGAAGCCTGAAGGCTGCATGATCTTTTCCAAGTAAAATAGCATCAAGCTAGATGATATGCCTGCACTCATTTAACTTTGCCTTTTAAAGAGCATAATACTCATTAGCAAATTCCATTTGGAACTTGTCATCAGCAAGGAAGTAATTGAAAGGATATATCTTGTAAGCATATTAGTCATCTGTAATGACTCTCTTCTCTATTTTATCTTCAAGAGTGAGGTAGCTTTCTAGGCAAGAATCTAAGTCAATAATTTTTAATATGGGAATCTTCATTGCCTCTATTTTAACCATGATTTTATTGATCTCAGAGACTGGAAAGTTCTTGACTGCTTTCTTCATTTTAACTTACTTCTAGACTTCAACTCTAAGAGACTCCACTGGGTTTCTTGATCTTCTCTTTTAGAGGAATCTATTCCCTGTAGGTTCATGAATAAAGACAAAACTTTAATTGTGCTTTTTCTTTAAGTGCACTTTGAGGTCTCTAGTATGAGAATATGGCTTCTCACAGAACTCACAGACATACTTCCCATCTTTCTTTTAATGCTTGAGATATAACCTTGGCATATCGTTGTGTATATCTCTCAAGTGTCTCTTATAAGTTGACTTGTAAGGCAAAACTTCATTGCATTCTTAGCATTAATAGTTAACTTTGGCTGGTATTTATTAATGCTCTACGGCGTGTGTTGTTTAACCTCTTCCTCAATTTGCACAGCTTCTTTGATAACCTCCTACTTAATTTATATTTAAATCTCAAAGCTAGACTGGCCAAAGCTGTCATAAGTAGGCTCCCACTGAGTACAAGCGTCTCTGGTCTCTACTTTTCTTGGTTGCTAGAATGATAACATTTATTGGCTTGATCCAAGTAATGCCGCTCTTCTCAAAAGGTTCGCGCTCATTTTAGTTTGCTGATATATTTTATTATAATAATGATAAAATCTACCGAGATAAACTATTATAGTAGTAGAGTATAAGACACTCTGGTAGATTCTTTGCTGAGAGGTAAGAAAATGAACTAACCATAAAAGACTGTAAGTTGACATATTTAATGAGAATTTTATACATTTTAGTAAATTAAAATACTCCTAACAATGAAGTTTTGTTTCTCTAGGAGGTCCTCCAAATCAAGTTTGAACTTAATTTGGAGGTAAAGTTATTAAACATTTTTTAATTTAATATGCTCCTAATTAAGTTTTAACCTTAAAATTTAACTCCTAATAAAGTTTGAACTTAATTTGGAGGACCTCCTAAAATAATTAAACATTATTAGGAGCAATTTAATGGAGATAGATTGATAAAAATGGAAATCAATCTGTGAAACTTGGAGCAAGTTTTTCAATGCTTCTCCTCATATCTATTCAAGGTTGACCTCCAGTAGTTCCTCCCATTTAGTAGTAAGATTTTAATAGACTTAGAATGGATATCCATAATTTTAAATTCATTAACATTTCTCGAAAGAGGAAGCAAGATGGAGTCTATGAATGATGCAATGAAGAGAATTTAATCTCAAGATTTAATAGGAAAATTTCGAAGTAAAGAGGACCTTTATAGATATTTGGTATAGCAAGGTAAGTTCTTAAGTAAGATTAATAAATCCATTATAGTTGGATTGTTCTTGCCGACTTAGGAGGGAACTAAAATCTCATTCTTAAAAGCCTTACTGAGTGAAGAGAAAAAAGCTTTTAAGTCTAATGAAATTAGGATGATAGAGATACCTAACTACCCTGAAATATCAGTGACAAACCTATATGATGATGCTATGAGTGATCCAGATGTTGCTCTCTACCTTCCATCAAAGCTACAGCTCTCTAATAAGTTGCCAGAGAGAAACTTCTTCTTTGGTGTTCTTGGAACTCTGAAACCTGAGTACTTAAATGAAGTAATTTAAGAAGCTCACAAGAAACGATACAGCATCTCTCCTGAAGAAAAAGAGAAGCAAGGTATTAAAATAAGTGATACCTGGCTCTAGGAACTTCAAAAGCATCCTTTCATCTCAAGTAAGCTTAGTCTTCTAACTTTATAGAAAAACCTGGTACTGCTATATACTTGATGAAAGAGCGCAGCAATTTAAACAGAGAGAGAAAGTCTCAAGTAAAACATGAATTGAGTAAGAGGCTCTTCAAAGATTTATAAAAGCCAGAAGAGATGAACATAGATGCAGGAGCTGGCACTAAGAGAAGAAACATAGGCCCAAGCAAGCCTTAAGAGGAAGATAAGAAAGAGAAGCCAAATCCCTTTACGGGCAAATTTAATATGTGAACTTATTCATTCGTTTAAATCGAATACTTATTTATAAACACAAAATCTCCCTTCTCTTGCGCATACTTTAGCTTTATCATCGCTGACTCTTTTAGCAGCACTCTTTATAAAATCGACTGTATCTATCTTCAAGTCGTGCATTAAGTGATAGAGTAGAAGTTTCTTGTAGTGTCCTTTCAATAATCCCAATATAATTCAATTCCATTAAACTAAGGGCTGTAAGGAACATTAAATACAGGTGTTATGTTTAGCCTTTCATATTCCTTCCTTGAGTCTTTAGTTTTATGAACTGATAAGTTATCAACGAACAGAATAATCTCTTAGTCAGCGTATTTGTCTCTGAGTTATTGTAAGAACTTAATATATTATTCAGTCTTTATAGAGCGAGGGTGGATAACATAAGTCTCTAGGCCACTATCTTCACTGATTCCACCAAGGATTGCATGAGTTTATATCTTAACTTTTTAGTCATATACTTCTATATTACTATACCTCTTGTACCAAGACCTTGATCTAAATGTATTGAATGTAAATACAGCTTCATCAGTGTGTATAAACTTTATATTATGCTCTTAAGACCTCTGCATTTAATCGAATATATAATTTAAATTAGTCTTATAAAATGGAACATTAAAGTCAATCACTCTCTTAATGCGATTGACTGTCTTGTAAGATATTCCGTTCTTTTATATATGTTCGCTATAGATTAAGCAGAGATGTGAAGCTCAGGAAATTGGCGATGAAACATCACAGCTCTTTAGGCCAGAGAGAAGTGGGGCCAGTATTTAAGAGTCTTATCATTGATTAGATAATCGATATGATGCTGCTAAAATTTTAGAGTTCTTTTAGGGTTAGAATTAATCTGCTGTCTCTTTAAATTCAATGCTATTAGACAATGAGACTCACGGTTGCAGGAGATTTATGGAGCAGTCTTGCAATAGATGTATAATTCAGAACAGGCTAGAGTTATTCACTATATTCATCACATCCATAACGCAACTTAAACAATAAATCTATATACTCGCTGTTATAAACTGACCCCAAACCTCGCATATACTCACTTAAATTAATAATATTTAAACATAAAACCCCTTACATAAACCCTATTAAAACCCTAATATAATATTCCTTAATAGTCTACATTTATCAATCAAAAACTCAATCAAACAACTGGATAAGTTTTGGGGTTTTATTTGTCAGATAAGAATTTTCTGTATGTCATTTCTAGTAAAGGAAGCCTGAAGGCTGCATGATCTTTTCCAAGTAAAATAGCATCAAGCTAGATGATATGCCTGCACTCATTTTACTTTGCCTTTTAAATAGCATAATACTCATTAGCAAATTCCATTTGGAACTTTTCATCAGCAAGGAAGTAATTGAAAGGATATATCTTGTAAGCATATTAGTCATCTGTAATGACTCTCTTCTCTATTTTATCTTCAAGAGTGAGGTAGCTTTCTAGGCAAGAATCTAAGTCAATAATTTTTAATATGGGAATCTTCATTGCCTCTATTTTAACCATGATTTTATTGATTTCAGAGACTGGAAAGTTCTTGACTGCTTTCTTCATTTTTACTTACTTCTAGACTTCAACTCTTAGAGACTCCACTGGGTTTCTTGATCTTCTCTTTTAGAGGAATCTATTCTCTGTAGGTTCATGAATAAAGACAAAATTTTAATTGTGCTTTTTCTTTAAGTGCACTTTCAGGTCTCTAGTATGAGAATATGGCTTCTCACAGAACTCACAGATATATTTTCCATCTTTCTTTTAATGCTTGAGATATAACCTTGGCATATCGTTGTGTATATCTCTCAATTGTCTTTTATAAGTTGACTTGTAAGGGAAAACTTTATTGCATTCTTTGCATTTATAGTCAACTTTGGCTGGTATTTATTAATGCTCTATGGCGGGTTGTTTAACCTCCTCCTCAATTTGCACAGCTTCTTTGATAATCTCCTACTTAGCTTATATTTAAATCTTAAAGCTAGACTGGTCAAAGTTGTCATGAGTAGGCTCCCACTGAGTACAAGCGTCTCTGGTCTCTACTTTTCTTGGTTGCTGGAATGATAACTTTTATTAGCTTGATCCAAGTAATGCCGCTCTTCTCAAAAGGTTAGCGCTCATTTTAGTTTGCTGATATATTTTATTATAGTAATGATAAAAATCTTCCGAGATAAACTATTATAGTAGTAGAGTATAAGACACTCTGGTAGATTCTTTGCTGAGAGGTAAGAAAATTAACTTACCATAAAGACTGTAGGTTGACATATTTTATGATAATTTTATACTTTTAGTAAATTAAAATACTCCTAATGAAGTTTTGTTTCTCTAGGAGGTCCTCCAAATCAAGTTTGAACTTAATTTTGAGGTAAATTTATTAAATATTTTTAAATTTAATATGCTCCTAATTAAGTTTCAACCTTAAAATTTAACTCCTAATAAAGTTTGAACTTAATTTGGAGGCCTCCTAAAATAATTAAACATTATTAGGAGCAATTTAATGGAGATAGATTGATAAAAATGGAAATCATTCTGTGAAACTTGGAGCAAGTTTTTCATGCTTCTCCTCATATCTTTCAAGGTTGACCTCCAGTAGGTCCTCCCTATTTAGTGTAAGATTTTAATAAACTTAGAATGGATATTCATAATTTTAAATTTCATTAACATTTCTAGAAAGAGGAAGCAAGATGGAGTCTATAGAATGATGCAATGAAGAGAATTTCATCTCAAGATTTAATAGGGAAATTTCGAAATAAAGAGAACCTTTATAGATATATGGTATAGCAAGGTAAGTTCTTAAGTAAGATTAATAAATCCATTATTGTTGGATTGTTCTTGCCGACTTAGGAGGGAACTAAATTCTCATTCTTAAAAGCCTTACTGAGTGAAGAGAAAAAAGCTTTTAAGTCTAATGAAATTAGGATGATTGAGATACCTAATTACCCTGAAATATCAGTGACAAACCTATATGACGATGCTATGAGTGATCCGGACGTAGCTCTCTACCTTCCATCAAAGCTTCAGCTGTCTAATAAGTTGCCAGAGAGAAACTTCTTCTTTTGGGTTCTTGGAACTCTGAAACCTGAGTACTTAAATGAAGTTATTTAAGAAGCTCATAAGAAATGCTACAGCATCTCTCCTTAAGAAAAAGAGAAGCAAGGATTTAAAATAATTGACACCTGGCTTTTGGAACTTCAAAAGCATCCTTTCATCTCAAGTAAGCTTAGTCTTCTAACTTTATAGAAAAACCTGGTACTGCTTTATACTTGATGAAAGAGTGCAGCAATTTAAACAGAGAGAGAAAGTCTCAAGTAAAGCATGAATTGAGTAAGAGGCTTTTCAAAGATTTCTAAAAGCCAGAAGAGATGAACATAGATGCAGGAGCCGGCACTAAGAGAATAAACATAGGCCCAAGCAAGCCTTTAGAGGAAGATAAGAAAGAGAAGCCAAATCCCTTTACGGGCAAATTTATATGTGAACTTATTCATTCGTTTAAATCTAATACTTATTTAAAAACACAAAATCTCCCTTCTCTTGCGCATACTTTAGCTTTGTCATCGCTGACTCTTTTAGCAGAACTCTTTCTAAAATCGACTGTATCTATCTTCAAGTCGTGCATTAAGTGATAGAGTACAATTTCTTATAATGACCTTTCAATAACCCCCAATATAATTCAATTCCATTGAACTAAGGGCTGTAAGGAACATTAAATACAGGTGTTATGCTTAGCCTTTCATATTCCTTCCTTGAGTCTTTAGTTTTATGAACTGATAAGTTATCAACGAACAGAGTAATCTCTTAGTCAGCGTATTTGTCTCTGAGTTATTGTAAGAACTTAATATATTATTCAGTCTTTATAGAGCGAGGGTGGATAACATAAGTCTCTAGGCCACTATCTTCACTGATTCCACCAAGGATTGCATGAGTTTATATCTTTACTTTTTAGTCATAAACTTCTATATTACTATACCTCTTGTACCAAGACCTTGATATAAATGTATTGAATGTGAATACAGCTTCATCAGCGTGTATGAACTTTATATTATGCTCTTAAGACCTCTGCATTTAATCGAATATATAATTTAAATTAGTCTAATAAAATGGAACATTAAAGTCAATCACTCTCTTAATGCGATTGACTGTCTTGTAAGATATTCCGTTCTTTTATATATGTTCGCTATAGATTAAGCAGAGATGTGAAGCTCAGGAAATTCGCGATGAAACATCACAGCTCTCTAGGCCAGAGAGAAGTGGGCCCAGTATTTAAGAGTCTTATCATTAATTTGATAATCGATATGATGCTGCTAAAATTTTAGAGGTCTTTTAGGCTTAGAATTAAGCTGCTGTCTCTTTAAATTCAATGATAATAGACAGTGAGACCTCACTGTTGCAGGAGATTTATGGAGCAGTCTTGCAATAGATGTATAATTCAGAACAGGATAGAGTTATTCACTATATTCATCACATCGATAACGCAACTTAAACAATAAATCTATATACTCGCTGTCATAAACTGACCCCAAACCTCGCATATACTCACTTAAATTACTAATATTTAAACATAAAACCCCTACATAAACCCTATTAAAACCCTAATATAATATTCCTTAATAGTCTACATTTATCAATCAAAAACTCAATCAAACAACTGGATAAGTTTTGGGGTTTTATTTGTCAGATAAGAATTTTCTGTATGTCATTTCTAGTAAAGGAAGCCTGAAGGCTGCATGATCTTTTCCAAGTAAAATAGCATCAAGCTAGATGATATGTCTGCACTCATTTAACTTTGCCTTTTAAAGAGCATAATACTCATTAGCAAATTCCATTTGAACTTGTCATCAGCAAGGAAGTAATTGAAAGGATATATCTTGTAAGCATATTAGTCATCTGTAATGACTCTCTTCTCTTTTTTATCTTCAAGAGTCAGGTACTTTCTAGGCAAGAATCTAAGTCAATAATTTTTAATATGGGAATCTTCATTGCCTCTATTTTAACCATGAATTTATTAATCTCAGAGACTGGAAAGTTCTTGACTGCTTTCTTCATTTTAACTTACTTCTAGACTTCAACTCTAAGACACTCCACTGGATTTCTTGATCTTCTCTTTTAGAGGAATCTATTCCCTGTAGGTTCATGAATAAAGACAAAACTTTAATTGTGATTTTTCTTTAAGTGCACTTTGAGGTCTATAGTATGAGAATATGGCATCTCACAGAACTCACAGACATATTTCCCATCTTCCTTTTAATGCTTGAGATATAACCTTGGCATATCGTTGTGTATATCTCTCAAGTGTCTCATATAAGTTAACTTGTAAGGGAAAACTTTATTGCATTCTTTGCATTAATAGTCAACTTTGGCTGGTATTTATTAATGCTCTATGGTGTGTTGTTTAACCTCCTCCTCAATTTGCACAGCTTCTTTGATCACCTCCTACTTAACTTATATTTAAATCTCAAAGCTAGACTAGTCAAAGTTGTCATAAGTAGGCTCCCACTGAGTACAAGCGTCTCTGGTCTCTACTTTTCTTGGTTGCTAGAATGATAACTTTTATTAGCTTGATCCAAGTAATGCCGCTCTTCTCAAAAGGTTAGCGCTCATTTTAGTTTGCTGATATATTTTATTATAGTAATGATAAAAATCTTCCGAGATAAACTATTATAGTAGTAGAGTATAAGACACTCTGGTAGATTCTTTGCTGAGAGGTAAGAAAATGAACTTACCATAAAGACTCTAAGTTGACATATTTAATGAGAATTTATACATTTAGTAAATTAAAATACTCCTAATGAAGTTTTGTTTCTCTAGGAGATCCTCCAAATCAAGTTTGAACTTAATTTTGAGGTAAAGTTATTAAACAGTTTTTAATTTAATTGCTCCTAATTAAGTTTTAACCTTAAAATTTAACTCCTTATAAAGTTTGAACTTAATTTGGAGGACCTCCTAAAATAATTAAACATTTTTAGGAGCAATATAATGG
This sequence comes from Oxytricha trifallax, assembly GCA_000711775.1. Lineage (NCBI taxonomy): Eukaryota > Ciliophora > Spirotrichea > Sporadotrichida > Oxytrichidae > Oxytricha > Oxytricha trifallax. The sequence goes on along the minus strand of ARYC01012070.1, from coordinate 5,921 downwards.
AGATAGATTGATAAAAATGGAAATCAATCTGTGAAACTTGGAGCAAGTTTTTCAATGCTTCTTCTCATATCTTTTCAAGGTCGACCTCCAGTAGGTCCTCCCTATTTAGTAGTAAGATTTTAATAAACTTAGAATGGATATCCATAATTTTAAATTTCATTAACATTTCTTGAAAGAGGAAGCAAGATGGAGGCTATGAATGATGCAATGGAGAGAATTTAATCTTAAGATTTAATAGGAAAATTTCGAAGTAAAGAGGACCTTTATAGATATTTGGTATAGCAAGGTAAGTTCTTAAGTAGGATTAATAAATCCATTATAGTTGAATTGTTCTTGCCGAATTAGGAGGGAACAAAAATCTCATTCTTAAAAGCCTTACTGAGTGAAGAGAAAAAAGCTTTTAAGTCTAATGAAATTAGGATGATAGAGATACCTAATTACCCTGAAATTTCAGTAACAAACCTCTATGATGATGCTATGAGTGATCCAGATGTTGCTCGCTACCTTCCATCAAAGCTGCAACTCTCTAATAAGTTGCCAGAGAGAAACTTCTTCTTTTGCGTCCTTGGAACTCTGAAACCTGAGTACTTAAATGAATTAATTTAAGAAGCTCACAAGAAACGATACAGCATCTCTCCTGAAGAAAAAGAGAAGCAAGGTATTAAAATAAGCGACACCTGGCTTTAGGAACTTTAAAAGCATCCTTTCATCTCAAGTAAGCTTAGTCCTATAACTTTATAGAAAAACCTGGTACTGCTATATACTTGATGAAAGAGCGCAGCAAATTAAACAGAGAGAGAAAGTCTCAAGTAAAACATGAATTGAGTAAGAAGCTCTTCAAAGATTTCTAAAAGCCAGAAGAGATGAACATAGATGCAGGAGCCGGCACTAAGAGAATAAACATAGGCCCAAGCAAGCCTTTAGAGGAAGATAAGAAAGAGAAGCCAAATCCCTTTACGGGCAAATTTATATGTGAACTTATTCATTCGTTTAAATCTAATACTTATTTAAAAACACAAAATCTCCCTTCTCTTGCGCATACTTTAGCTTTGTCATCGCTGACTCTTTTAGCAGAACTCTTTCTAAAATCGACTGTATCTATCTTCAAGTCGTGCATTAAGTGATAGAGTAGAATTTTCTTATAATGACCTTTCAATAACCCCCAATATAATTCAATTCCATTGAACTAAGGGCTGTAAGGAACATTAAATACAGGTGTTATGCTTAGCCTTTCATATTCCTTCCTTGAGTCTTTAGTTTTATGAACTGATAAGTTATCAACGAACAGAGTAATCTCTTAGTCAGCGTATTTGTCTCTGAGTTATTGTAAGAACTTAATATATTATTCAGTCTTTATAGAGCGAGGGTGGATAACATAAGTCTCTAGGCCACTATCTTCACTGATTCCACCAAGGATTGCATGAGTTTATATCTTAACCTTTTAGTCATAAACTTCTATATTACTATACCTCTTGTACCAAGACCTTGATATAAAGGTATTGAATGTAAATACAGCTTCATCAGCGTGTATGAACTTTATATTATGCTCTTAAGACCTCTGCATTTAATCGAATATATAATTTAAATTATCCTTATAAAATGAACATTAAAGTCAATCACTCTCTTAATGCGATTGACTGTCTTGTAAGATATACCGTTCTTTTTATATATGTTCGCTATAGATTAAGCAGGGATATGAAGCTCAGGAAATTGGCGATGAAACATCACAGCTCTCTAGGCCAGAGAGAAGTGAGCCCAGTATTTAAGAGTCTTATCATTAATTAGATAATCGATATGATGCTGCTAAAATTTTAGAGGTCCCTAATGCTTAGAATTAAGCTGCTGTCTCTTTAAATTCAATGCTAATAGACAATGAGACCTCACTGTTGCAGGAGATTTATGGAGCAGTCTTGCAATAGATGTATAATTCAGAACAGGATAGAGTTATTCACTATATTCATCACATCGATAACGCAACTTAAACAATAAATCTATATACTCGCTGTCATAAACTGACCCCAAACCTCGCATATACTCACTTAAATTACTAATATTTAAACATAAAACCCCTACATAAACCCTATTAAAACCCTAATTAAGTACGCCTTAATAGTCTACATTTATCAATCAAAAACTCAATCAAACAACTGGATAGGTTTTGGGGTTTTGATTGTCAGATAAGAATTTTCTGTATGTCATTTCTAGTAAAGGAAGCCTGAAGGCTACATGATTTTTTCCAAGTAAAATAGCATCAAGCTACATGATATGTCTGCACTCATTTAACTTTGCCTTTTAAAGAGCATAATACTCATTAGCAAATTCCATTTGGAACTTGTCATCAGCAAGGAAGTAATTGAAAGGATATATCTTATAAGCATATTAGTCATCAGTAATGACTCTCTTCGCTATTTTATCTTCAAGAGTGAGGTAACTTTCTAGGCAAGAATCTAAGTCAATAATTTTTAATATGGGAATCTTCATTGCCTCTATTTTAACCATGAATTTATTAATCTCAGAGACTGGAAAGTTCTTGACTGCTTTCTTCATTTTAACTTACTTCTAGACTTCAACTCTAAGACACTCCACTGGATTTCTTGATCTTCTCTTTTAGAGGAATCTATTCCCTGTAGGTTCATGAATAAAGACAAAAAAAAAACTTTAATTGTGCTTTTTCTTTAAGTGCACTTTGAGGTCTCTTGTATGAGAATATGGCTTCTCACAGAACTCAAAGATATATTTCCCATCTTTCTTTTAATGCTTGAGATATAACCTTGGCATATCGTTGTGTATATTCTCTCAAGTGTCTCTTATAAGTTGACTTGTAAGGGAAAACTTTATTGCATTCTTTGCATTAATAGTCAACTTTGGCTGGGATTTATTAATGCTATATGGCGGGTTGTTTAACCTCCTCCTCAATTTGTACAGCTTCTTTGATAATCTTCTACTTAGCTTATATTTAAATCTCAAAGCTAGACTGATCAAAGTTGTCATAAGTAGGCTCCCACTGATACAAGCGTCTCTGGTCTCTACTTTTCTTGGTTGCTGGAATGATAATTTTTATTGGCTTGATCCATGTAATGCCGCTCTTCTCAAAAGGTTAGCGCTCATTTTAGTTTGCTGATATATTATATTATATTAATGATAAAATTCACCTATGTATACTATAATAGTCGAGTATAAGACACTGTGGTAGATTTTCGGCTGAGAGGTAAGAAAATTAAGCAACCATAGGAGACTGTAAGTTGACATATTTAATGAGAATTTTATACATTTTAGTAAATTAAAAAACTCCTAATGAAGTTTTTTTCCTCTAGGAGGTCCTCCAAATCAAGTTTGAACTTAATTTGGAGGTAAAGTTATTAAAAATTTTTTAATTTAAAATGCTCCTAATTAAGTTTTAACCTTAAAATTTAACTCCTAATAAAGTTTGAACTTAATTTGAGGGACCTCCTAAAATAATTAAACATTATTAGGAGCAATTTAATAGAGATATATTGATAAAAATGGAAATCAATCTGTGAAACTTGGAGCAAGTTTTTCATAGCTTCTCCTCATATCTTTTCAAGGTTGACCTCCAGTAGGTCCTCCCTATTTAGTAGTAAGATTTTAATAAACTTAGAATGGATATCCATAATTTTAAATTTCATTAACATTTCTAGAAAGAAGAAGCAAGATGGAGTTAATGAATGATGCAATGAAGAGAATTTAATCTCAAGATTTAATAGGAAAATTTCGAAATAAAGAGAACCTTTATAGATATTTGGTATAGCAAGGTAAGTTCTTAAGTAAGATTAATAAATCCATTATAGTTGGTTTGTTCTTGCCGACTTAGGAGGGAACTAAAATCTCATTCTTAAAAGCCTTACTGAGTGAAGAGAAAAAAGCTTTTAAGTCTAATGAAATTAGGATGATAGAGATACCTAACTACCCTGAAATATCAGTAACAAATCTCTATGATGATGCTATGAGTAATCTAGATATGCTCTCTACCTTCCATCAAAGCTATAACTTTCTAATAAGTTGCCAGAGAGAAATTTCTTCTTTGGTGTCCTTGGAACTCTGAAACCTGAGTACTTAAATGAAGTAATTTAAGAAGCTCACAAGAAGAAACGCTACAGCATCTCTCCTGAAGAAAAAGAGAAGCAAGGTATTAAAATAAGTAACACATGGCTCTAGGAACTTCAAAAGCATCCTTTCATCTCAAGTAAGCTTAGCCTTCTAACTTTATAGAAAAACCTGGTAATGCTATATACTTGATGAAAGAGCGCAGCAAATTAAACAGAGAGAGAAAGTCTCAAGTAAAACATGAATTGAGTAAGAGGCTCTTCAAAGATTTATAAAAGCCAGAAGAGATGAACATAGATGCAGGAGCTGGCACTAAGAGAAGAAACATAGCCCAAGCAAGCCTTAAGAGGAAGAAAAGAAAGAGAAGCCAAATCCCTTTACGGGCAAATTTAATATGTGAACTTATTCATTCGTTTAATCTAATACTTATTTATAAACACAAAATCTCCCTTCTCTTGCACATACTTTAGCTTTATCATCACTGACTCTCTTAGCAGCACTCTTTATAAAATATACTGTATCTATCTTCAAGTCGTGCATCAAGTGATAGAGTAAAAGTTTCTTGTAGTGACCTTTCAATAACCCCCAATATAATTCAATTCCATTAAACTAAGGGCTGTAAGGAACATTAAATACAGGTGTTATGTTTAGCCTTTGATATTCCTTCTTTGAGTCTTTAGTTTTATGAACTGACAAGTTATGAAACGAATAGAATAATCTCTTAGTCAGTGTACTTATCTCTGAGTTATTGCAAGAACTTAATATATTATTCCGTCTTTATAGAGCGAGGGTGGATAACATAAGTCTCTAGGCCGCTATCTTCACTGATTCCACCAAGGATTGCATGAGTTTATGTGATCTTAAGTTGCGTTTGTTTGAGTCATAAAGACGTGGCTGTGATGTGTATTGATCTGTGTGATGTGAGCGCGTGCTGGTGTATACGCAAGACCTTGATATAAATGTATTGAATGTAAATACAGCTTCATCAGCATGTATGAACTTTATATTATGCTATTAAGACTTCTGCATTTAATCGAATATATAATTTAAATTAGTCTTATTAAATGAAACATTAAAGTCAATCACTCTCTTAATGCGATTGACTGTCTTGTAAGATATTCCGTTCTTTTATGTTCGCTATAGATTAAGCAGATATGTGAAGCTCAGGAAATTGGCGATGAAACATCACAGCTCTCTAGGCTAGAGAGAAGTGAGACCAGTATTTAAAAGTATTATCATTAATTAGATAATCGATATGATGCTGCTAAAATTTTAGAGGTCTTTTAGGCTTAGAATTAAGCTGCTGTCTCTATAAATTCAATGCTAATAGACAATGAGACCTCACAGTTGGAGGAGATTTATGGAGCAGCCTTGCAATAGATGTATAATTCAGAACAGGCTAGAGTTATTCGCTATATTCATCAGATCCAAAACGCAACTTAAACAATAAATCTATATACTCACTGTCATAAACTGACCCCAAACCTCGCATATACTCACTTAAATTACTAATATTTAAACATAAAACCCCTACATAAACCCTATTAAAACCCTAATATAATATTCCTTAATAGTCTACATTTATCAATCAAAAACTCAATCAAACAACTGGATAAGTTTTGGGGTTTTATTTGTCAGATAAGAATTTTCTGTATGTCATTTCTAGTAAAGGAAGCCTGAAGGCTGCATGATCTTTTCCAAGTAAAATAGCATCAAGCTAGATGATATGTCTGCACTCATTTAACTTTGCCTTTTAAAGAGCATAATACTCATTAGCAAATTCCATTTGGAACTTGTCATCAGCAGGGAAGTAATTAAAAGGATATATTTTGTAAGCATATTAGTCATCTGTAATG